>SKCR01013503.1:0-11507 GCA_019454045.1 Zanthoxylum bungeanum
AAATGCAGTAAACAACATGACACATACATGAACATATGAATATATGACTTCTCGTACATAACAACAGATTAAGGGGCGCGGCAAATCATTGTAGCAAAGGTAGCTTTTAAGCATTTTCATCCCTCAAAGTGGAGGATCCTTGATCTCACTTGATAAGCCCATGCGCAATGCAATATGATGCATGAATTTTCAAAAAGACATTATGAAGCGAATGACTAAATAAAAGAGGCGCGGCAAGTAGTACTGCCGTAAAGGTGGCCTTTTAGGCTCTTTGTCTCTCAAAGAGAGGACCTTTAGACCAACAAACTAAGCCCATGCGCAATGTGATATGATGCATGGTCATGTAAGAAGACGTCATACTAAACAACAAAATAAAGGGGGGCGCGGCGAAGTACTGCCGTAGAGGTGGCCTTTTGGGGCTCTTTGTCTCTCAAAGAGAGGACCTTTAGACCAACATACTAAGCCCATGCACGTCACATCACAATACATGAAATAAAGACAATAAAAGTGTAGGACTTCGTATGCCCGATTGAACGTACATTCAACCCAAACACACTTCGTCCGGCGCGGCGAAGTAGTGTCACAAAGGTGGCCTTTTAGGCTCTTCGTCTCTCAAGGAGGGGACCTTTGGACTAACTCACTAAGCCCATGCGCTCGATCGCATCATGCATACAAAAATAAAGACAATCATATCAAACTTAGTATGTCCGATTGAACGTGTCTTGCATTCAACCGAACACACATCAACCGGCGCGGCAAAGCATCGTGGTAAAGGGCTTTAACCCTTCCCCATAGGGGATCTTTCATTCCACTTACTAAGCCCATGCGCTCGATCGCATCATAACATAAATAAATAACATGCGGAAATTAAAAGACGGAATAATAAAGTGCGAATAATCAAAATAACATAAAGCGAAATATACGCCATTTACTCAAGTGGTATGTGGAGTTGTATCCCAAGTACAGACCGCACTACCGTCCATTCGGAATCGGCTACGGAATTTACGTCTGGGTTTCCATCCTATATACCACGAGAGACGACGTATTTTCTGTTTTAATCAATGGCCACAACACACATCACATGCAAGCAATATTCAATAAATGATTAAAACACAATTAAAAGAATCAATAAAAATCAAATAAAAAAAAGTGTGAAAGGTACCCTCAGGTCTAACCTTTTAAGTCATTTTCCGGACTCGCGTTTACAACCGTCGGAAGGGCTATCACTCCGCAACTTTTCTGGTTCACTTGTTTAGCGTCTTAACTTGTTGTTCCACTGTTTTCCCCCGCTCCCCGTGTTTTCACTCTGTTTTGCTGCTTTTCCTTGCAGTTTTCTGGTTACTGTTCAGGTGTGTTTGTTCACTTTTTGGGGGGTGTTTTATGCGTTTTTGGGGGTAAAGGGCTGCTGTTTTGGAAGGGTTTCGGGAGCAGTTTCTGGTCACTTTTTGGAGCAGTTTACTCACTGTTTTCAGGGGTATTACTTCGGTGATTTGGAGGCAGTTTGAGGCAATTTACTCGGTGATTTTGGGGGCAGAACTGTTGGTCTGATGGTGGGTGTGTGAGGTATGTTGTGTTGGACAAAATGACCCATAGCGTCACTATTTGCACATATCATTGTGTTGTTGTAGCAAATTAACTATATGACAAGGAAATTGCACTCTCACCATTAGTGATTAGATCACCATAGATATATAAATGAAGAGAGGTCCATATGATTAGTTCTTGGATTGAGATGATATGAGACAGTATCAGTCCACGAAGGATTAATCATTAAATATCCCTAGCCATAGTATTATCGAGACAGGACATCGATAATGCGGAATAGGCTAGTATTGCACTTGTGCGTGTTGTGAGGGCACAACGGCATAGTTCTCATATATATAAGTATTGGATACTTATGCAAGTGCGATAGGAGGTCGTGTTTCACCGATGGTACGGGAAACAGCTTCGCTCTGGATAGACCCCTCGGAATCCCATTGGTATTATGACTATGTGTCTATGGGAGGCCGAAATCAAGGTAGGTGTGTATAGTCTTAACCTGAGACTTGCATCGCTGATACTTACGATAATCGATAAACTTTGGTCTTGGTGGTAGGGGGCTTTGACCGGTTCTGTGTACACCACTTCTGGGTTTATCAGAGAGTCGTAGAGTATTGGGTGTGATGTCAAGACGGAAGTGTCACTTCAGTCATATTGGAGATGATGTCACGCAGGATACGGTACTAGTGCTCTTGAGTGTTGCGCAACCAATCGGGATATTGTGACCAGGTCATGTATATCCGATTATAGAGACTATGTTGCCAGACATCCGATATGTGCTTCGGACGGGGTAGACACTTATCCAGCCCCAGCCCTAGCACGTGATTATCCGATACTGGACCGATATGCACAATACTAACGGTATACTACACTTGATACAGATCTATATATTCCTGTAAGAATATTCTGGAGAATTGGGTAGGCATTGCGCTTTGCTAGAAGCCAACCTTGTCTTGTAAATCGATATAAACGTAGTACGAGGTACTTACGTGTTCGGACAGTCCGACGATCGTATTTACTGCCAACATATCCGGAGATCTCATGGGTCGGTTCCTGAAGATTCACCGATGACGTATGACTCACACTTTGATTAATCTGGGATTAATTAGAAGAGAGAGATAGAATTAATCCGGGATTAATTCGATGAGAGAGAAAATTAATCCGGGATTAATTACGGAGATATTTTATCTAGGATAAAATATTAATTAAAGAGAGAAACGATTAATTTGGAATTAATCGGTAAAATTAATATATTCGATATATTAATTGAAATTGGATTTTGACGCGGAATTAAAATTAGATTTTAATTCGGGCGAACGAATTAATTTAGAATTAATTCGTTAGTGACGTGAATAGTGAATTCGCTAGGCGTAATCATTTAATTACGACGCGACGGAAAATTCGTTAATTTGGAATTAGCGAACCCGAGCCCGAGAGTGATTGCGAGCGCATTCGCATTTCGAATTCGAGCGCGGCATGCGAGTAACATCAAGCGTCAAATTGTTTGTCACATCATGCGTCAAATCAATTGTCACTTTGAGTGATGTGACTTGACAACATGTCACTTTTTAAAGTGATGTGATGTGACTTAAAGTAAAAAGTAAAGGAGATGGAATATGAAAAGGTTTGGAATATATATATATATGTTTTATTTATTTTTTGAAAATAAATGAATAATATATTCTTTTTTCTTTTCCCTTTTTACATTCATCATTCGGTCCTCTCTCTCTCCAACATGCAAGGCATATGGTTTCTCTTTTCCCTCTCATTTCTTCTCCTCTTCTTCACGGCTTCACTGCCGATTTTTCTTCTTGATTTTTCTGTTTCACCGAATTTTTGAGAAGCAATTGAAGAAGACTTAGTGCTAGCACACCATGAGTGATACATAGGTGATAGGGAAGTGATTCTTTGAGCATGGAAGCTTGAAGCTTGAAGCTTCCATGGAAGTCATCCATGGCCGAAAATGGTGGAGTTCAAAACAGCCACAACCGAGCAGCCTAGCAGTTCACAGGACCAAAACCGAGCAACATGCAGTGCGAAAATGGGTCTTGTTGTTCATTTCATCAAAACCGAATTCAATGTGAGTATATTCCGCACCTCCTTTGTTGTGTTCATACTCGTTTTTTATGCTTGATTTGTTGATCTTAGGACTTGATTTAACTCCTACAATGGTATCTTGAGCTATTGGTTGCATAAAAACGAATTAGGGTTCTTGAGCAAATTTGGGGCTTTTTGATTTAAGCATGATTTTAACAAATTGTTTGTTTAAGAATGCTTGTATATGATTTAATTTGAGTTATATGTAATCATTTTGTTGAAAAATTAATTGGATTGATTTTCCCCAATTTGCTTAATGTTGGCCAAAACTTTAAATTGGGCAAAATCGATTTTGACTTGTTTTGGTTAAATTGATTGTTTAAGTATGCTTGGATGATGTTTAATTGAGATTGTGCATGATCAATTTCAAGAAATTTGGTTGGATCCAATTTTCCCCAAAATTGAAGCTTGGACCGAAAATATGAACCCTAAATTGGCTTGGCATTATTTTGTTTTTTGATCATTGGGTGACTTAAAACAATTGGGTAATGTTGTATTGAAGTTTAATTGGATTGAATTTTGATTTGGAACATTTTGCCCAAAATTAGTGGGTTGGCCGAAAATCAAAGGCATGAAATTCATGGTGATTTTTGTTGTTTGATTCATTGGATGAGTTAAACTGATTTGGGAAATGATGATTGTGGATTCAATTGGATTGAAACCGAATCGAATTGAAAAACCCCTAATTGCTGAGACTTGAAAGCATGTAAATTGGGTTTGATTTTAATTGAATTGTGTTGGACACTATTTGGTTGTTAAAGTGCATGATTAGTTAGGCTAATTGATGTTTTAGAAATGTTAATTGGGTAATTGATTGTGTATTACACTTAGGTTAATTAATTGTGAAATTTGGAATTTTATAAGTTAATTAATTTGGGCTTGATTTTGGAATTGGGCTTGTTGGTTGTAATTGGGCTTTTGAGCTTTGTTGTAACAAAGTTGGGTTTAGGCAAAATTGGTTGGATCCAATTAGGCCCAAAACCGAATTCAAAAGGTCCAATTATGACTTAATGGACCTTAATTATTTAATTGGGCCTAATGGGCCAAAATTAATTTAAAGGCTTATGGGGTAACTCCCGGATTGGACTTTGGTTGCGGGTTTGACCCGAGTTGACCAAAAGTCCACGCCTCAAGAAATTAATTAAAAGCCCATTGGACTTTAATTAAATTAATATTGGATATTAATCGGGCTTTGAGACCCGTAACGATTAAATTTGGAATTTAAGTCGTAAAGGTTTATTTTATAAAGTGTAATATTTAATTTGGAATTAAATAATGAATTAGAATTAAATACGTATTAAATTGGATTTAATCATGTAATTTAATTTAATTAGTAGAAATCGTACTTTGAGTACGTGTTCGCAATACGAGTTTGACTCGAACAAAATCAAATCTTTGTTTGAACATTGGATGATCACTAATTATCAAGATTAATTAATTTGATTAGATTGATTGATAACATGCTTGTATGAATACTGGTTGTGATGTTTGAATAATGTATATCGGATGGATATTAGCCGGGTGGGGCGATTTTGGAATTGTAATAAATTTGATTTATTAAATTGGACCTGCGTGTCCAGCCTTATCTCCTATTTCTTTGTATTCTCTTCTCACCTATTCCCCTCCATGTAAAAGAGGTTTCTTTAGAAGTGTAGTGTAACGGGTAGAGTAGTACAAGTGCTAGCTTGAGAAGAAAGGGAGAGATTTGATCTAGGATCAATGTGTTAAGTATCCATCCGCATATCATTATTATTTATTTCATACTCGCTTTATTATGTATTTAGAATGCATGTTTAAGGGTGTATGATGATGAGACCTAACAAAGATAATTAAATTGTGTAGCCAATTTGCACGCGAAAAACCCTCGTTTTATATTAAGCAAATATCCTTCCATTGAATGATTCTTGTTCAAGATCCGAAGTTGGCATTGGTTTTTATTGACCAAAGTCAAGACCTTTGTCAATCAAGGATGTACTTGAATCATGAGAGTTTTGTTGCATATCGGTGTCTTGTCCAAATCGTGATTTTTATTGCCAAAGTCAAGATCACTTTTTGTCCAATGACATTGATTACGAAACTTTCCTCGTCAATGGGTCCCGCTTAACTGGAATCATTAGGTTTGTTTTTTGGCCAAAGCCAAGGCCTAGATGATTCAGAGGATAGGGTTAGGAAAATGTATGGATACATTGACATTATACATATGTTTCGGACTTGGATGTCCACCTAACCGGATCTAGGAATTGGATGAGATCCAATTGATCATAGAGATCTACCTAAGTTAAATAGCATACAGCTTTTATTGGCCAAAGTCAAGGTTGTGTTTATTTAACGGGATCCTAGCCCACTAGGAAACGCGGTTTCCCGAGTACTCCACAGAGGGTTAGAGGCTCGATGAAAAATAGTGGGAGGCAAGTATTGAATTTGCAACATTCGTTCAATTACTCGCTAAACACGCTCATTTAAATTATTTCGTCGTTATATTAAATGTTAGTTAGACTAATATTTAAATTGTTGTTTTAATAAACAGTTGGACTGTATTATACTTGATTATATATAATTGGATTATATTAATCAATATATTTGAATTAATTAATTTCAGTTTACAGTTGATTTTATAATTGGATTATAGTAATCAATGTAATTGAGGTTAATTAATTTGGATTATATTTGATTATATAGTTGGACTATTATAATCATTATAATATATATAGTACCACTAATCGTTGATTAATAGTTGGACTATTGTAATCAAGATAAAATTGAAAAGTTGGATATTTAAAATATAATCTGGGATTAAAATATTTTAAATGATTTAATTTTCAAATTGGGAATAAATAATAGGTTACTTTATTTGATAAAATAACTTATTATACCTTACGCCTAAAATTAAGCAATAATAAGTAGAGCATAAAATCTTTGGAAGATTTATGTGATGATGACTTTAATGCTTAATTTAATATACTTGTCATAAATCTAATTTTAGATTTAAGAAGTATTAAAATTGCAATTTATAATTCTTGGAGAATTAATTGACTATTCTAGAGAGATAAAGTCAAAGTTTGCAATTGGGCATGTAGCACGAGGTGCACATCGTTTCGATATTCCGAAACCCAAGGCTTGGCCAAAGGTTTGTGAAATATTGAAAAGGATAATTGACATATCCCAAAGTGACTACCATTTGGATATGGAAGACACGAAGGAATTAAAGAAAGGGCGAGGCTCTAACTTTAAAATGTTTGTCTTAGTTATGTTCACAGCTAGTATTGAAATTAGATTTTAAATACTTAGTGTGGTACATAAATATATGTATTGATATTCAGAATCTGCTTTGAGCAGGATACTGACTTCAAGCTGAGAATACTCTGCGAATCGGAAACGGGACGAAAGTCGCTGTTTCGACCGTAGATACCTAAGTTTAGGAACTACCCTTTGGGTGTGTACTTAAATTAGGAACTGTTATAATGTAACTAGTTTGACTAGAAACATTATCTCTTTATCAGTGTTTAACCCACTGCGGGTGAACCTTTATATTCTAAAACTCTAAAGTGTTTTTATTATATAAAGATGATACTGAGATAAATACATTAGATGTAAATAACAGAATTTATATTTTGAATATAATAAAATCTCAAACATATAAATGACAAATAAATAGCTCAAATTGATTTGATCAATAGAGACTTATTTATGGCATTGTTGTCTATGACACAATTAAACGAGACACGTCAGTTAGACGGTGTGTCCGAACTAAAACCGAATTTTGTTGGACATGATAAGGTTTATCACGAGTCGCTCTGAGCTATCATTTCCTTCAAACATGATATGTATTAACAGTGCAGAACTTATTTTGAATAAGGTTCCATAATAATCTGTTTGACAGATATCATATTAGATATGAACAGGAAAGAAACCGGGTTTCTCATTCCTGACTATTTGGGTATGCTTGGCATATGTTTGGATGATACCAAACTAAAACCCAAATATGATAAGTGCCAAAGTAGGTCATCCTAGGGATACCATAAATATTATACTTATACACCTCACTTGAGAACATTAGATTGTTGCTCACCACGTGGTTTTCCTAAGAGGAATACTGATATGCGGTGGTAAGTGGGAGGATAGTATAACTCGATGAAAATCGGAGTAATATTGTTCAAGGCATTGAATCTTAATGGAACAAATATAGTTGATCAAGGATAAAACTATACCATTAATCTTCGAATACACGGAACTAAGGAAGTGATACAAGGTATCGACTCCCTATTATGACAAAGTGTCATGAATCCGAAATGGATTCCATGTGTATCAACAAGTTTGGAGACTAGTTGATGTACCACAAGGCATTGTGCCTATTGGTACTATAAGTCCTCAAGGAAGACGTACATGGATGGCAATATACCAACGTACAAAGCTAGGCTTTTGACGAAAAAAAAGGTATCGTTATCAACATTGTGTTAATAACGATTCAACCTTTTACTGTTGCCATTGCCATGGTAAATCCATTTTGTAGGATGCTTTCAACATCCTGACGATTTTGTATAACCGACAAAACACAGGTTTGCGGATTATTCAATCCATGTTTGGATTGAAGCAAGCATAAGGTTCTTGGAACTGACGTTTTGAAATAATCATAATGGTTTATGATTTACTCAAAACGAAATAATTCTTGTGTATATGAGGAGGTTAGTGGGAGAGCGCACTGACAGTGAAATTCCCATAAAGCAATTGGTGAAAGCTTGGCTTTCATAGATTTCTTTAATAGAAATTCTCCGTAGAATTCTGGGAGTAACAACCTTTATTCAAGGAATAAGATCTACTGGATAGATTGGAGTTGTTAACACTCTCAGGAAATTGTACATTTAAAATGTACTTGTATTGGTGTCTCATATGCTTCGAGCATATGGAGTCACAATCGGGTCAATCCAAGTGATAGTCACTGGATTGAAGTTGAGAACATCTGTTAGTATCTCAGAGAACTAAAGATGCTATCTTAAACTATGGAGAAGGAGAACTTGTAGTGACTGGGATCACTACTGCAAGTTTCCAAACAATTAAAATACTACGGTACTATAAAGTTTGAATAACGGGACAGTGAGCTGGAAATCTTCCTAGCAAGATAACTGTTGCCGAATAAACAACAAATGCGGATTATTGCTGCAGCTGAGGCAGCAATAGAAGCCATTTGGATCGAATAAATCTAATTAGATTATATAGTTCTGTTAGCAGCTGAGCTAGGCGTCAGCACAGGCTAAAGAATTAAAGGTCTCATCGACGATCCAGATATATACTTCTATATCATCTGATTCGTTCGGATCATACATCGTGGCGATGTGATGTTCGTGTAAATCGCGTCAGACGATAATAAGCAAATCCGCTGACGAAAACTTTCCTCAGCAATTTGAGCGAATTGTACATAGTTCGGGTGTTAGACACTCGAGTGACTGGCTATGTGCCAAGTGGGAGATTGTTGGACAAAATGACCCATAGCGTCACTATTTGCACATATCATTGTGTTGTTGTAGCTAATTAACTATATGACAAGGAAATTGCACTCTCATCATTAGTGATTAGATCACCATAGATATATAAATGAAGAGAGGTCCATATGATTAGTTCCTGGATTGAGATGATATGAGACAGTATCAGTCCACGAAGGATTAATCATTAAATATCCCTAGCCGTAGTATTATCGAGACAGGACATCGATAATGCGGAATAGGCTAGTATTGCACTTGTGCGTGTTGTGAGGGCACAACGGCATAGTTCTCATATATATAAGTATTGGATACTTATGCAAGTGCGATAGGAGGTCGTGTTTCACACGATGGTACGGGAAACAGCTTCGCTCTGGATAGACCCCTCGGAATCCCATTGGTATTATGACTATGTGTCTATGGGAGGCCGAAATCAAGGTAGGTGTGTATAGTCTTAACCTGAGACTTGCATCGCTGATACTTACGATAATCGATAAACTTTGGTCTTGGTGGTAGGGGGCTTTGACCGGTTCTGTGTACACCACTTCTGGGTTTATCAGAGAGTCGTAGAGTATTGGGTGTGATGTCAAGACGGAAGTGTCACTTCAGTCATATGGGAGATGATGTCACGCAGGATACGGTACTAGTGCTCTTGAGTGTTGCGCAACCAATCGGGATATTGTGACGGTCATGTATATCCGATTATAGAGACTATGTTGCCAGACATCCGATATGTGCTTCGGACGGGGTAGACACTTATCCAGCCCCAGCCCTAGCACGTGATTATCCGATACTGGACCGATATGCACAATACTACGGTATACTACTACGCTTGATACAGATCTATATATTCCTATAAGAATATTTCTGGAGAATTGGGTAGGCATTGCGCTTTGCTAGAAGCCAACATTGTCTTGTAAATCGATATAAACGTAGTACGAGGTACTTACGTGTTCGGACAGTCCGACGATCGATTTTTACTGCCAACATATCCGGAGATCTCATGGGTCGGTTCCTGAAGATTCACCGATGACGTATGACTCGCACTTTGATTAATCTGGGATTAATTAGAAGAGAGAGATAGAATTAATCCGGGATTAATTCGATGAGAGAGAAAATTAATCCGGGATTAATTACGGAGATATTTTATCTAGGATAAAATATTATTAAAGAGAGAACGATTAATTTGGAATTAATCGGTAAAATTAATATATTCGATATATTAATTGAAATTGGATTTTGACGCGGAATTAAAATTAGATTTTAATTCGGGCGAACGAATTAATTTAGAATTAATTCGTTAGCGACGTGAATAGTGAATTCGCTAGGCGTAATCATTTAATTACGACGCGACGGAAAATTCGTTAATTTGGAATTAGCGAACCCGAGCCCGAGAGTGATTGCGAGCGCATTCGCATTTCGAATTCGAGCGCGGCACGCGAGTCACATCAATCGTCAATCGTTTGTCACATCATGCGTCAAATCAATTGTCACTTTGAGTGATGTGACTTGACAACATGTCACTTTTTTAAAGTGATGTGATGTGACTTAAAGTAAAAAGTAAAGGAGATGGAATATGAAAGGTTTGGAATATATATATGTTTTTCTTTTTTTTTTGAAAATAAATGAATAATATATATTACTTTTTCTTTTCCCTTTTTACATTCATCATTCGGTCCTCTCTCTCTCCAACATGCAAGGCATACGGTTTCTCTTTTTCTCATTTCTTCTTTCTTTTCTTCTCCTCTTCTTTCACGGCTTCACTGCCGATTTTTCTTCTTGATTTTTTCTGGTTTCACCGAATTTTTGAGAAGCAAATTGAAGAAGACTTAGTGCTGCAACACACCATGAGTGATACATAGGTGATAGGGAAGTGATTCTTGAGCATGGAAGCTTGAAGCTTGAAGCTTCCATGGAAGTCATCCATGGCCGAAAATGGTGGAGTTCAAAACAGCCACAACCAGCAGCCTAGCAGTTCACAGGGACCAAAACCGAGCAACATGCAGTGCGAAAATGGGTCTTGTTGTTCATTTCATCAATCAAAACCGAATTCAATGTGAGTATATTCCGCACCTCATTTGTTGTGTTCATACTCGTTTTTTATGCTTGATTTGTTGATCTTGGGACTTGATTTAACTCCTACATGTTGAGGTGTGGCTCCTGTGTTGGGTTTGAATGAGGGCGTGAAGGCTTAACCGTGTGGCTTTGTGGATTTGGTGTGAAAGTTTGTTGGCTATTGTGCGTATGGTTTGTGCAGGGCGTTGTTAAGGTTGATCGTGAAGCAATGGGCTGGTCCTTTAGGGGTCAGTGACGTGTATGAGGGCTGAGTGGTGTTAAGTAAAGGTAGGCTAGGGGACGTGTGAGGCGTTGAATGGGGACGTGTTGAAGGAGGCTGGC
>SKCR01013504.1:0-11254 GCA_019454045.1 Zanthoxylum bungeanum
CCGCCCATTTTCCCACATGGACTACCGATTATATGGAATCATGCCATTGTCTAGAAATGAAGAATTGGGCTCTCGAAAACCACAATTGTGGGGATGAACTTGGAAGCATCCAAAAGTATACAAATATGTCATAACAAGGCGTATCCTTTCTGGATGAAAGCCAGTGTGGATATCAGACTCATGTTTCTGGCATACTTGGATCATGTTCGGACTTTCTAAGCCCATCAAGGTTTTCATACAAGTTGGCCCATTATCATTTCGAAGCATTCAATCACATCATTGCGAGGTGCAAAATTGTCCCAATTGCAAAAGGCCCAACAGGTTTACACAATTTGCGATAATGTGGCTAAACAACATTCAAATAATATGGGGGCCCAAACACAAAGTGGCCCATCGGCATTTTAGAAACTTTTGGCCCAATTTTCATAAGACACAAACTCGTCCAAGTTTAAATGGCCCAACAGTTCACATTTCATGACAAGAAGTCCAACTGAATCCAAATGATGATGGTCCCAACACAAGCAAAGAGGGTGGCTTCTATAGGTTATACAACTATGGTTCACATGTGGGTTTAATGGGAGTGTAGACAAAGGCTCCCGCTGGCGAAAGATGCCCACAACTAGGTCTCCCCACTCAAGGGTTCGAGTGACCAAGTGAGCGTACCTTTTTTATACCCTAAGATACGTGCCAACGAGTGATGATACATGAATGACTTTCAAATGGATTTCTTATTTAAGATTCCCCAGAGGGAGGGTGGAGCAGACTCTCTTAAATACCCAAGCCTCTTAGGCTCTTATCGCATTGGTGACAAGAATAGACAATAGGTCCTCCAAATTAGTCCATCACGGTAAGCTTCGGGTAAATGATTATCTAGGTGCCTTCACAGCTTTTCCCTTCAGCTATAGAAAGGTCACTATGAAGGAAGACACCAAACCATTACCTAGCTTTAATAATGCCTTTAATTAAACCCCTTTCAACCCACGGTAGACACGGTTAACTAAAGCACAAATCACAAACATTAAAAGTCATTATTTCGGGGCCGATTCTCTATCCACAGTGGAGTCGCTAGACTGTAGGACACAGAAATCGGTGACGCTGTTCCAGGCTCACGGCCCGGTCGGGAGTACGGAGTAGCCCGCGGGGGACTAAACTGGAGAATAAAGAAGTCGCCACCCAGTGTGAACTGGGAAATGATTTAAGGCCGCACTCACCCCTCGCAATGGAAGACCTCAAACCGTTGTGTTCGGAATGGTCCCCTACTTATGCCACTTGTAATGAACGGATTTGTGCAATAATATAACCAAGTCTACGGAACATACATACATAAGAATATCCTATATCTAAGTTTGCATACAACCTATATCTAAGTTTGCATACAACCTATATCTAAGTTTGCATACAACATATATCTAAGTTCGCATGCATATAAGTAAATCAACATAACGGCTATCACACAATTCATAAACACATTAAATAGATAAATGCGAAAATATAAATAGATGATAATTTTCTAAGCGTAAATAATGAAATGATATGATTAATCATATAGTGCAAAAGAAATGATCAAAGAAGCAAATATGCATGAAATATGACGAAAAGAGGGATGTTCACTGTATGTGCGTTCGTGTAGCGTATGAAAATGCGTTCGAACGGTAAATAGAATATTCGTGTTCATATAGCATTTGGAAACGCGTTCGAACGAGATAAGACCCGATGCATGGTAAACCAGAATACGTGCGCGTTCGAGTAGCGTTCTTAAACACGTTCGAACGTAAATGAAACAGAATGTCCGCGTTCGTATAGAGTTCAGAAACACGTTCGAATGGGGTAAGACCTGATGCATGATCAAACAAAATAGATGCACATTCGAGTAGCGTTCGTAAACGCGTTCGAACAGAATGAGGCAGAATCCATACATTCGTGTAGCGTTCGGAAACGTGTTCGAACGAGATTACCAAAATGGCATCTGAAATGACACAAACACGTGCATGGATAAACAAATACACAATGTAGGACCTCGTATGCCCGATTGAACATATTTCACATTCAATCGAGTGAACTTCGTCCGACGTGACAAAACATCGTGGTAAAGGTAGCCTTTAGGCATTTCCCTCGAATGGAGGACCTTTAACCCACCCTAGTTAGCCCATGCGCATTAGATTACAATGTATGAATAAACAAAGTGATAATATACAAAAAATAAATAACGGAATAATAAAAGGCGCGGCAAAATATCGTGGTAAAGGTAGCCTTTTAGACTTTTTCTCAAATAGAGGACCTTTAAACCAACATAATTAGCCGATGCGCATCAAGTAACAATGCATAGAAGATAAATAAAGCAATAATATGGGACCTCTTATACCCGATGGAACATATTTCACATTCAACCGAGTGTACCTCGTCCGGTGCGGCAAAACATCGTGGTAATGGTAGCCTTTAAGCATTTCCCTCGAATGGAGGACCTTTAATCCACCCTAGTTAGCCCATGCGCATTAGATTAACAATAAAGAAAAAGACACATAGAAAGTAGATAGCGGAACAATGAACACAAAAATGCCTAAGACATGATAAAGGAATCTGTCCAGAATGCCCGCGTTCGTGTAGCATTCGGAAACGCGTTCGAACGGGGGCGAGACTGAATGTGTGCGTTCGAGTAGCATTCTGGAACGCGTTCGAACAGGATGGTGAAAGTGGCATCCATAATGTAGTAAACACATGCGGGAATATTTCCGCAAGTGGTACGTGGAGTTGTATCCCAAGTACAGACCGCACTACCGTCCATTCGGATTCGACTATGGAATTTATGTCTGGGTTTCCATCCGATATACCACAAGAGGCAACATTCACGCGTTAACACAATACAATAATAAAAATGGGCATTAAGTATGATAATGCATATAACAACACATAAGCAAAGAAAGAAACATGCGGAATGATAAAGAGCTAATAATGCGAAATAAATGTACGATAAATAAATAAAGGAACGTTAAAGAAAGATGTGACCAAGAATTTGGTCATTTTTGATATAGGACCTCGCACACCCGGTTGGACATATTCCATGTCCAACCGAACGTGCCGCATCCAAGCTACAAAATAAAAAGTAATAAAGGGTGCCCTCAGGTCTTACCTTTTAAGTTGCTCCTCGGAAGTGCGTCACGTCGTCGCCGGAAGGGTTACTAGGCCACAACTTTTCTGGTTTTCTGGTCCACTATTTTCCTTCACCGTTTCACTATTTTTGCTGCTGCTTTCTTGGTCTTTCCTCGCTGTTTTTAGTCGTTCCTTTGCCGCTGTTTTGGGGTGAAACCTGGACTGTTTTAGAGTACAGTTTTTTGGTGATTTAGGGGGATTTTAGAGTGCAGTTTTCTGTGTGTTTTTCGGTGATGGTGAGTGTAGGCACTGCATTTTTGCATATTAGTCCCGATGATGAGTCTCATTTGGAGGCACTACCTTTTAAGTCACGGAAGTCACGAGAAACGGACGTCGGAAGGGGAAAGTCAGAATAAACAAGGTTCAATGTTTTCGTTCGTGCTGCGTTCGTTAATTCGTTCGAACTCCAAACAGATTGCGGGCGTTCGTGCCACGTTTGATGAGGCGTTCAAACGGTGTCGGTAATTCTGGTTTTGCTGCTAACCTCACATTAAGCCCGATTCGCCCAAGCCTTGGCCCACACGCCCAAGCCCACTTAAAACACATATTTAACACATGGTGAAATCAAAACAAATCTAAAAATCACATACCAAACTAAAATAAACATTTAAATCAATCAAATATTTTAATTCCTTAATTAAGATATTCACCCACCAATTACACAAGATTCCTTCCTAACCAAACAAATCACATACTAAATTAAAAAGATGTCATGCCTAATTAAAATCAATTATAACAAATTAAAGATTTTGACTTCCTAATTCAACCAAATTTGTCCCCCCTCAATCTAATCTTTTCCTTGTTGGATACCAAATCAAATCCTTGCTCTTAATGCCAAATCCTATTCCTTGTGAGACAAGGAATAACCCTAACCCTTCTCTATATAAACAACCCCCCACCAAGCCAACACACACACACGGCCAAACTACAAACACAAAATAAAAAAAAAAACTCAACAACTCACACCCATCTCACGCCTGAATTTCCCTCATTGACCTCACATAGCAGCCCCTCCACCCACGCTAAGACACCATCAATTCAGTTCACTCTCACGCCCCTTAGCCTTCATCACGCCACCAGTCATTCACTGCCTCACGCAAGCAGCCCCTAAAATTCCACTCATAAATCTGCCCATCAACGCACACAGAACCCTAAAACAGAACCCTCAAACACACACAAGCCTTCCACTCATAACAGCCCATACAACAGCCCTAAAACACGCATACAGCAACCCTAAACACACACATAAAACAACCCCCGAACCACACCATAACACCAGCGAAAAACACCCCAAAAACAGTAACTAAGATACACCAGCAAAGCGACAGCGAATTGGAGTCAAAACAGCAGTAAAAGATGGAGAACGACGACCCAAAATAGTAAGACAACGAATGAGAGCAGTGAACCAGTGAACCGGAAGAGTTGCGGAGCATCCACCCTTCCGACGACCGTACACCGTACTACCGAGAGACGACATAAAAGGTTAGACCTGAGGGCACCTTGTATTTATTATCTTTCATTTGTCTTTTATTTATTATCGCATTAGAGTCGTTTGTTGAGGCATGATGTGAACTCTAGATGAACGGAATGCGTGTTCTCTTCTGTGGTATATCGGATGAAAACCCGGACGTAAATTCTGTAGCCTAATCCGAATGGACGGAAGTGCGGTCTGTACTCGGGATATAACTCCACGTACCACTTGAGGGATACATGTATTTCGTTTCATCCAAACTTGTATTTGAGCATGATGTAGTTAGCACGTTATTTATTTATTTAGCATGATTTAGCCCTTAGTATGTTAATCTTTACGCATGATTTAGGTGTCCATGTGATTAGATATGTCGTTGTTGTAATCCTGTTTGAATGTGATATCTAAAACCATATGAATGTATGCAATCTGCCAGTTCCTGTTCGAACGCGTCATCGAACGCACTTCGAACGTGAACATGTTGTTTATCGTTCGAACGCGTTATCAAACGCTACTCGAACACGCATGCATTTTGTATCATCAGGTCTGGTCCCGTTCGAACGCGTTATCAAACGCTACACGAACGCGAACCTTCTGTTTACCGTTCGAACGTGTTTACGAACGCTACACGAACGTGCACACACTGAACTGAGTCTGTCTCAACATATTTCATGCATAATTGCCTATTGGGTGATCTCTCTTGCATTATGTACTCAATCATATTATTTGTGTTCCTGCATTTATCCATTCGATGTATTCATGGATAGTACTCAAGCATGATTAAGTTGTTCTTAGTCTTCCATATCATATGATTGGAATGTGTTCATGAGATTGCCATGTAATGTTGTATGTTGTGATGATTAATTTCATGCATGTGAACTTAGAAGCATGATACTCTTGGAAATAAGTGTTACTTAAGCTTGATTAAATTATTACACAAATCCTTTCATTACAAGTGACATAAGTAAGGGACCATTCCGAACCCAAACGGTTTGAGGTCTTCCCTTGTGAGGGGTGAGCGCGGCCTTAAATCTCATTTTCCCGGTTCACACCGGGTGGCGACTCCATTATTCTCCGGTTTAGTCCCCCGTGGCTAGTCCGTACTCCCGACCAGGCCGCGAGCCCGGTAAAGCATGCGTCGCCCAGTTTCTGTGTTCCCACAGTCTGGCGACTCCACTGCGGATAGAGAATCGGCCCCGAAATATTGTCTTGTAATGTTTGGATTTATGTTTTAATTGACCGTGTCTATAGTGGATAAAATGGGGGTTTAATCAAAGGCATTTTAAGGCTAGGTAATGGTTGGGTGTCTTCCTTCACTCACTACCTTTCTAGAAGGAAAAACTATGAAGGCACCTATATAGCCATCTACCCGTAGCCTATTGTGATGGACTAATTTGGAGGACTCGTTGTTTATTCCTGACACCAAGCGATAAGAGCCTAAGAGGCTTGGGTATTTAAGTGAGCCTCGCTCTACCTTCCCTCTGTGGAATCTACAACGGGAAATCCATTTGACAGTCCGTCACACACCATAGCTCATTGGCACGTACCTTAGTGTATAAAAAGGGTGCGCTCACTTGGTTGCTCGAACCCTTGATTGGGGAGACCTAGTTGTGGGCCATCCTTCGCCGATGAGAGCCTTTGTCTATACTCTTGTGAACCCACCCATAGACCGGGGTTGTATGGTTAAAGTAACAATTATTTCCTTGAGTATGTGCTTGTGGACCATCCTCATTTGGATGCAGTTGGACTTCTAGTCAGAAATGCGAACCTGTTGGGCCATTTAAACTGGGGCAAGTTCGTACCTTATGACGATTGGGCCAAAGGCTTCTAAGTGATTGATGGGCCACTTTGTGCTTGTGTTCGGAACATTACCATTTGGATTTAGTTGGGCTCCTTGCCATGAGATGTGAACTCGTTGGGCCATTTAAACTGGGACGAGTTCATTCCTATGACAGTTAGCCCAAAAGCTTCTAAAATGATAATGGGCCGACTTGTTTGAAAATTTTAGTTGATTTAGTATGTTATATATGTTACATGCATCTCATGCACCCCATGCACACATACATAATGTTAACCCTTGTGTTCTGAAAGCCATCATAGATTCCCGTTGGGTTAGAAAAAAGGAAGACTCACCAAAATACTGAGAACAGACATGAGTGAATCAGATATTGAGGTATCCCGGATAGATCAGTTGGAAAATGGTTTCGCCAAGATTACTGAACAGTTGCAAGCCTTGACTACTGCCATGACAAATATGGCTGTGCCCCGTGCTGGGGGAAATTCTGAGAATGTGAGGCGCGAGGAGCCTCCGAATAGGTTGGGGGATGATATCCCCACTTTTGATGATGACATGGCAGAGTATGCAATAGGCAAAGTGATTGGGTCTCAGGCAGAATTTCAGAAGCTTCGGGATCAGGTTGAAACAGTTACCCGCAAAATGAGGGGTAAACATGAAGAGTTGTTAGATTATGAGGCAATGACCTTCGGAGAACAGCTGCCAGCTCAGTTTAAAATGCCCGAAATGGCCAAGTTTAATGGGAATGGAGACCCGAGAGTCCATTTGCAGCAATATGTCTCATTCATGAGTTCAGTAGGCCTATCACAGCGCCAAGTCCAAAAGATGTTTGGGATGTCACTTGAGGGGGCACCTATGGTTTGGTATCATAGCCTTGAGAAGAAGGTTAAGGAAGATTGGAGGGAACTAGCTGATGTTTTTCTGAAGCAGTATGTTACAGACTTAGAGATTGACTTGTCACTCCGAGATTTGGAGAACACTAAATAGAAGCCAGAGGAAAGTTTCAAAGAGTATGTGGATCGCTGGAGAAGCCAGCTTTTGAAAATGCAGACTCGGCCCTCAGAGAAGGACCAAATCAAAATGATCATCAAGGGCACCAAGCCCTCTATTTATAGTAAGCTGAGGAGGATGACTTCGATGATTTCTGATTTTCGACAGTTGAGGGAAACTGTCATGGATATTGAGGAAGAGGAGGCTGAAAATAGAAAGTTCTATGGCCAGAATAGGCGGACTTTTGGAGGGTATTCTAAGACTAAGGCCGCTACTGTCGAGGTTGATGCCATCAGGAACCGGCAATTCTCCAACCTTGGTAGACCTTTGTCGAGGGTATTTGAAAAGTTACAAGGACAAGGAATCTTAAAACCCTTAGAAGGCAAGCCACTTCTGCACCCCCCACCACCACACATAAATGTGAACCTTTATTGTCACTTCCACCAGCTACATGGCCATGACACCGACAACTGCACCCGCCTCAGGCATGAAATTCAAGATCTCATAGATTCCCATAAAATACCCAACCCATGAAAAGAAACCCTCAACCACCAAGCTTCTTACATGGATGACAGTGAAGAACCATAGGCCGAGGAAGAAGGCAGTGATGCGGATGATGGAGATGTTCCTCCTAGTCTATTTGATCCAATTTTTTTAAAAGACAATGATTTTGTTACTTGTTCGAACTCTTTTCCTCAACGATAATAAAGACGTTCATTTCGCTGAAACTCTTCTGCAATATGAGTATATTTGAGAAAAGTATTCAACCTTGGTACTATGGAATCCAGTGATGAACACGGGGAACCTTCGAAATAAGCAAACAGAAAAGATAAGATAGACATTCAGAAATTGGGAAATAGAGGCAGTGAAAATATCAGACTTGGAAGGGAATTAGTTCACCGAGCCGATCAACGTAGACAGATTGAAGCAGTAGCTTGCCTGAGGAAAAGAAGACTGAGTAGTCGCTAAGAAAATTAGCACCTATATAGCCATCTACAACGGACTAATTTGGTTGGCACCTATTAGTCCAAATTAGCCTATTGTGATGGACTAATTTGGAGGACTCGTTGTTTATTCCTGACACCAAGCGATAAGAGCCTAAGAGGCTTGGGTATTTAAGTGAGCCTCGCTCCACCTTCCCTCTGGGGAATCTACAACGGGAAATCCATTTGACAGTCCATCACACACCATAGCTCATTGGCACGTACCTTAGTGTATAAAAAAGGGTGCGCTCACTTGGTTGCTCGAACCCTTGATTGGGGAGACCTAGTTGTGGGCCATCCATATCATATGATTGGAATGTGTTCATGAGATTGCCATGTAATGTTGTATGTTGTGATGATTGTTAGACATTATGACCCATAGCGTCACTGTTTTGTAAATGATATTGTATTATTGTACAAAATTAACTATGTGATAATGAAATTGCCTTTTGCCGTTTTGTAAATTATTTACTTTGATATATTAATGGCAAAAGTCCATATGATTAGTTCTGTATTGAGATGATATGAGACAGTATCAATATAAAAGGTTTAATCATTAAATATCCCTAGTCGAGTATTATCGAGATCGGACATCGATAATGCGGAATAGACTAGTATTGCACTTGTGCGCGTTGTGATGGCACAACGGCATAGTTCTCATATATTTAAGTATTGGATACTTATGCAAGTGCGATAGGAGGTTGTGTTTTACCGATGGTACGGAAAACAGCTTCGCTCTGGATAGACCCCGCGGAATCCCATTGGTAGTATGTCTGCGTGTCTATGGGAGGCCGCATCAGGGTAGGTGTATATGGTCTTAACCTGAGACTTGCATCGCTAGTACTTGCGACAATCGGTAAACTTTGGTTTTGGTGGTTCGGGGCTTTAACCGGTTCTGTGTACACCTCTTCTGGATTTATCGAGAATCATAGTGTACTGGATGTGATGTCAAGATGGAAGTATCACTTCAGACATATGGAGATGATGATCACGCAGGATACAGAACTAGTACTCTATAAAAGGTTGCAACCGTCGGGACAATATGACCAGGTCAGGATTGTCCGATTTAAAGAGACTAGTTGTTTGATGTCCGATATATGTTTCGTACGGGGCAGACACATTTCCAGCCCCAGGCCTAACATGTGATCGTCCGATACTAGATCGATGTACACGATACTACGGTATACTACGCTTGATAAAGATCTAATATTCCAATCAGAATATTTCTGGAGAATTGGGTAGGCATGGGGCTTTGCTAGAAGCCAACCTTGTCTTGTAAATCGGTAAAAACGTAGTACGAGGTACGTACGTGTTCGGATTATCCGACGACCGTATTTACTGCCAACATATCCGGAGATCTCTTGGGTCGCTTCCTGAAGATTCACCTATGATGTTTGATTCGAACTTTATTAATCTTGGATTAATTACGGAGAAACTTTATCTTGGATAAAATGCCTAATTAGGAGAGAGAACGATTAATTTGGAATTAATCGATAAAATAATATAATCGATATATTAAACGAAATTAGATTTCGACACGGAATTAAAATCAGATTTTAATTCGGGCAAACGAATTAATTTAGAATTAATTCGTTAACGATGTGAATAGTAATTTCGCTAGGCATAGTTATTCAATTTACGTCGCGACGGAAATTCGTTAATTCGGAATTAGCGAAACCGAGCCCGAAAGTGTTTGCGGACACATTCGTATTTTGCAACGAGTGGGACCCGCAAGTCACATCGCGAAGTCTCATCACTTGACATGACTAGTTGGTGGATGTCACAAGTCACCTTTATTGAGTGACACATTGTCACTGTTCACGATGTAAGTAGGTGAGGCCATTTAATGGCTTTTTGGAGGGAAAACGTTTTTGACCTTTTGGAAAAGGTATTTACCAAATATTTTTGGTAATTATTATATGCATCTCTCGGTTTTGGAAACAAGAAAGAGAAAAGAATAGAATACAAAAAGCCTTCTCTCCCTTTTCTTCTTGCTCACGCCGTGAGCTTCATTTGGCAAGAAAAAATTGTTTTTTTTCATTCTCTCCATTTGCTAGCACAATGAAGAATCAAAGGAGGTGATAGGGAAACAACCTTGGAGCTTGGAATACTAAAAGACTTAAAGCTTCTTCTTCATTTCTCCTTGGCCGAAAGTTTCCACCTTGAAGACTCAATGATTTTCTTCATCATTTTTCATCACAAGCTTTGTAAGTATGATTCCGCCATGCTTCAAGCTTTGCATGTATAAATCGTGTGTTTCATTTGCTTATACTTTCTTTGGGACTAATAATATAAACCTACAATGGTATCATGGAGCCATGTTTAAGCATGAAATACATTAGGGTTATTTTGGGTAAAATTGATTGAAGCATGTTCTTGTGAAATTTGATGATTAAGTATGCTTATATGTATGTAATATGATGTTATACATGATCAATTTTGAGAAAAATGCATTGGATGATTTTTCCCCAAAATTGTTGCTTTGGCCGAATATGGAGTTTTGGGTAAAATTGATTGAAGCATGTTCTTGTGAAATTTGATGATTAAGTATGCTTATATGTATGTAATATGATGTTATACATGATCAATTTTGAGAAAAATGCATTGGATGATTTTTCCCCAAAATTGTTGCTTTGGCCGAATATGGAGTTTTGGGTAAAATTGATTGAAGCATGTTCTTGTGAAATTTGATGATTAAGTATGCTTATATGTATGTAATATGATGTTATACATGATCAATTTTGAGAAAAATGCATTGGATGATTTTTCCCCAAAATTGTTGCTTTGGCCGAATATGGAGGTCCTTGCACTGGATTGGAATTTTTTGTGTACAAGTTTATTAGATGACTTAAAACATATACGGGATGTAGA
>SKCR01013505.1:0-11417 GCA_019454045.1 Zanthoxylum bungeanum
CAGAGTTGTAAGTATGATTCCGCCATACTTCATGTTTAAATATATATTCTTTATAGTATTTCACATGCTTAATCTTTGTTTGGGACATATTATAGAAACCAACAACCATTAATTCTTTAGCCTGCGCTGTAGCCTAGCTCAGCTGCTAACAGAACTATCTAATCCAATTAGATTTATTATCGACCCAAATGGCTTCTATTGCTGCCTCAGCTGCAGTAATAATCCACTTTTATTGTTTATTCGGTAACAAATATCTTGCTTGGAAAGATTTCCAGCTCACTGTCCCGTTATTCAAACTGTATAGTACCATTATTACGACTAACAGTCGTTATTATCGTTAGGAACTTGCAGCAGTGAACCCAGTCACTTCAAATTCTCCTTCTCCATAGTTTAGACAACATCCTTAGTTCCTCTAAGATACTGAATGATTTCTTAACATCAATCCAAGTGACTATCATTGGATGGCCTGATTGTGAACACCATATGCTCAAAGCGTATGACACACCAGGTCGTGTACATTTATTTCAATGTACGAGTTCTCGAGAGTGCTAACAACTTTAAATCTATAATATATCTTTATTCCTAGAATAAAGGTTGTTTCTCCCGAGAAATCTACGGAGAATTTTTTTCGAAAGCCAAGCTTTCACTAATTATATTATGGAATGTCATTTCCAAGAAATGAATATTATCATTATTAGGACTTTCACTGTCAGTGCGCTCCCACTAACCTTGTTATATACACAAGAATCATTTCGTTTTGAATTAAATCATACACAATTATGATTACATCAAAACGATAGTTCCAAGAACGTAATGCTTGCTTCAATCCATCCATGGATCGAATAACCTGCAAACCTTGTTTGCTCATTGTGGTACGGCAAAACCGTCAGGATGTTATAAACATCCTCCAAAAGGTTTCCGTTAAGGAAATCAGCTTTGGCATTTAGCTATCATATTTCATAAATGAAACATACAGCATCAGCAAGCATTATCCAAATGGATTTACCATGGCAATAGGTAAAAGGTTTCATCGTAATCGACACAATTTTGATAACGATACCTTTTCACTACAAGCCTAGCTTAATACGTTGGTATGTTGCCTTCCATGTATGTCTTCCTTGAAGACATATATAGTACCAGTAGGCACAATGCCTTGCAGTACATTAATAATGTCCAAACATAGTTGGTATACATGGATCCATTTCGGACTTTATGAACTTTGCCATAATAGGGAGTCGATACTCTGTATCACTTCCCATATGTAGTCAGTTCGTATTCCTCAATAGATTGACATCTTTATGAGGTGAGATCAGAAACTCATACCCCAGGTTGTTTTCTGACTCTCTCCGACTTACGCGGTTATTGTGTATTCGAAGATTATTGGTATAGTTTCATCCTTGATGAACTATTTGTGTTCCAATAAGGACTCGGTGCATGGACATTATTACTTGATTTTCATCGAGTTTTACTTTCCTCCCACTTACCACTGCATATAGGTATTCCTCTTAGGAAACCGCATGGTGAACAACAATTACATTGTTCTCTTGTGATTTGTATAAGTACTATACTTAGGTATCCCTAGGATAACCTACAACTTGGCACTTATCCGATTTGGGTTCTAGTTTGGTATCATCCAACATATGCCTAGCATACCCAAATCTTCAGGAATGAGGAACCCGGTTTCTTTCATGTTCATATCTAATATGAAGTCTGTCAAACAGATTTTTATGGAACCTTATTCAAAATAAGTTCTGCACTATTTATGCGTATCCGTTAAGGAAATGGTATCTCAGAGCGACTTATGATTAACCTTATCATGTCCAACAAAACTTAGTTTATCTGTTCGGAAACACCATCAAATTGACGTGTTCCGGGAGGAGTCCTCATTGAAAGAATACTATACTCTTTCAAGTATATGAGAAACTTATCGCTTAAGTATTTTCATCATGGTCTAATCGTGACGATATAATACCTAGCCGATCTGTTTGTCAATTTATTTCGTGTCGAAACTCTAAAGTTTCCGATTGTGTTTTCTAAGGAAACACATAACCATAACGCGATGCCACATCCGAAAAGGTCACGAAATATTCATATCCACCTCTAGCCTAGCTAGATATGGGCCCATTGCTTCACTATGAACTAGGCAACAGATCGGTGGCACTAAACTTTTACCAAGTAAAGAGTGTTTTAGGCACTTTGCCCAATAAACTAGATTCGTAGACTTATTTGAATAGAATCAAATTTGTCCTAGTATCCACTCTTCAAAATTTGGATTACGAGTCTTGTTTAATTGTGTCCCAGACAACGATGTCACAAATAAGTCTCATCTGATCAAATCAGTTTGAGCTACTTGTTTGTCATGTTATATGTTTGAGATTTATTTATATTCAAAATATAAATACTGTTATTCACATCTAATGTGTTTATCTCATTATCATCTTTATATAATAAAACACTTTAGTGTTCTAGAATATAAAGGTATACCCGCAACGGGTTAAACCCTGATATAGAGATAATGTATCTAGTCAAACTAGTTACATTGTAACAGTTTCCTAATTTAAGTACACACCAAAGCGTAGTTCCTAAACTTAGGTCTCTACGGTTAAACAGCGACTTTCGTCCCGTTTTCAATTCGTAGATAATCTCAATCTGAAGTCAGTATCCTGCTCCTAGCAGATTATGCACATCAATACATATTTATGTATCACACTAAGTATCTAAAATCCAATTTTAATACTAGTAGTGAACATATTATGACAAACATATTTGAAGTCAGAGCCTAGCCCGTCTTCAATTCCTTCATGTCTGCCTTGTCCATACGACAGTCACGCTTTCGTGTCCCCATTTGCCATATTTTAGGTAGACATTTTAGGATATGTCCTTTATCTTCCCAGAAGATTATAATGATTTTACCTTTGCCCTATTTCCATATTCCATAAGCCTTCGGCCTAGCCTTGGCCTTCTGGGATGTCGAAGTAAGTTGCGCCTTGCGCTTCTTGTCTTATTGCAAACTTTGACTTTGTCTCATTGAGAACAGCCATTAACTCTCCAAGAGTTATGTATTGCAATTTTAGTACTTCTAAAATCTAAGTATAGATTTATGAAGATCCTTCAATTTCATTATCATACTTTAAGGATCTAATCCTTAGTTCTGATTAGGAAATTAAGGAGTCTATTTGGCAAGTTTAATGGATTAAGCACTAAAGTTATCATCACATGAATATTCCAAATATCATGTTCTACTATTTGCTTAACTCCGGGCTTAGGCCTAATGTTATTTTATCAAATAAAGTAACTTATTAGATTCCAGGACCATCTTGATATTTTTATTCCCTTTTGAATTTGAAATCGATTAAAACATTTTTTCACCCAGGATTATGTTTTAAACACTAATCTTTCTATTTTCTTGATTCTAATAGTCCAACTATTTAATCAACGATTTAGGTACTATTCATTGTAATGATTACTATAGTCCAACTATTTAATCAACTATATTTAATAGATTAAATTCAATTATATTGATTACTATAATCCAATTATAAAATCAACTAAATAATTAAATCAAATATATTGATTACTATAATCCAATTATATAATCAACAATAAATGAAATAGTTTGAATACAGTCCAACTGTTTTATTAAAACAACGATTTAAATATTAGTCCAAC
Source organism: Zanthoxylum bungeanum (assembly GCA_019454045.1). Taxonomy (NCBI): domain Eukaryota; kingdom Viridiplantae; phylum Streptophyta; class Magnoliopsida; order Sapindales; family Rutaceae; genus Zanthoxylum; species Zanthoxylum bungeanum. Next base: position 3,670 of record SKCR01013505.1, read on the forward strand.
TAACATTTAATATATTTGACGAATAATTGATATGAGTGCGTATGGCGAGTTATTAAACGAATATTGCAAATTTAATACTTGCCTCCCACTATTTTCGGCAGCCTCTAACCCTCTATCGAGTACTCGGGAAACCTTGTTTCCTAGTGGGCTAGGATCCCGTTAAATGTCACACAATCTTGACTTTGGCCAACAAATTGTATGATAATTAACTAGGTAGATCTCTAAGATCAATTGGATCCCATCCAATTCCTAGATCCAGTAGGGGGACATCCAAGTCCAAAACATATATATATAATGCCAAGATATCCAATATATTGCCTAACCTTTTTCCTCTGAATCAACTAAGCCTGGCTTTGGAACAACAAACTTAGTGATCCCAGTTAAGCGAAACCCATTGACCATGGAAAGCTTCGTAATCAATGTCGATAGACAAGAAGTGGTATTGACTTTGGCCAACAAACCACAATTTGGACAAGACACCGATATGGAACAAAGCTCTCGTGATTCAAACACATCCTCGACGGACAAAGGCCTTGACTTTGGCCAACAAATCAATGCCAGTCTTGGATCTTGAGTAAGAATCACTCAATGGAAGGAAAAACGCTTAATTTTTTGTGAGGGTTTTTCGCGTGCAAATTGGCATCAATTTATTATCTTTATAAGGTCTCATCATCATACCCTTAAACATGCATTCTAAACACATAATAAGGCGTATAAATAAATAATAATGATATGAGGATTGATACTTTACATATTGATCCTAGATCAAATCTCTCCTTTCCTCTCTCCCGCTAGCATAAGTATTTTCTTCTACCCGTTACATAACACTTCTAAAGAAACCTCATTTACATTGAGGGGAATAGGTGAGAAGAGAAATACATAGAGTCAAAGAGGTAATAGGCTGGACACGCAGGTCCAATTAATAAATTCTAAATTTATTACAATAATTTCCAAAATTGCCCCACCCATCTAATATCCATCCGATATACATTATTCATGCATCGCAACCATGTATTCACACAAGCATGTTATCAATCAATCTAATCCAATTAATTAATCTGATAATTAATGACCATCCAATGTTCAAACAACGATTTGATTTTGCGCGAGTCCAACTCGTTTTGTGAATAAGTACTCAAAGTATGAATTCTTGAATTAAATTAAACTACAACATTAAATCCAATTTAATATGTATTTAATACTAATTCGCTATTTAATTCCAAATTAAATACTACACTTTATTTGACGAACCTTTACGACTTAAATTCCAAATTTAATCGTTATGGGTCTCAAAGCCCGATTAACGTCCAACGTTAATTTAATTAAAGTCCAATGGGCTTTCAATTAATTTCTTTAAGGCGTGGACTTTTGGTCAACTTGGGTCAAACCCAATAACCAAAGCCCATTTAAAGGAATCACCCCTTTATATGCCTAGAAACCAATTTAGGCCCATTAGGCCCAATTAAATAATTAAGGTCCATTAGTCGCATTTGGACTTTATGGAAATGGTTTTGGGCCCAATTGGATCCAACCCATTTGCCTATACCAATCTTGGTACAACCAAGCCCAATTAGCCCAATAACAACTTTTAAGCCCAATTTCCAAATTTGGCCCAACATAGTTAAATCCAAAATTCCAATTTCACAATTAATTACTCAAAGTGTATATAGCATAATTAATCACCCAAATCAATATTTCCAAAACACCAATAAGCCTAATTAATCATGCTCGTTAACAACAATTAGTGTCCAACACAATTGATCAAAAAATCAACCCATATCATGCTTATCAAGTCTCGGCAATATGGGCATTTTGATGTCCGATTCGAATTCAATCCAATTAAATCCATTCAACATTACCCAAATGATTTCAAGTCATCCAATGAATCAAAAATCAAAAATTCCAAGACATTAGGGCAATTGAAGATTCGGCCAGCCTCACCAAAAAGGGAAAAATGATCCAATCAAAATTTCAATTAAAAATCAATTAAGCATACTCAATCAAACAATTTAACCAAATCATGCTCGAAATCAATTTACCCAATTTTAACCCTAAATTCAAGTTTCATGCTTTTACTCGCTCTGATACCATTGTTGGGAAATCTCTAAGTCCCGAGGATCGATTAAAGCATAGAAACATACATGTGAATACACGAGGAAGTTGCGGAATACTTACATTCAGCGGTTGAGCGATGCGAAGAAGAACAAAAAACTTTAAGCTCCCTCCTAGAGTGCTCGACAGTGGCAGTTTTGGTGTCCTCCATTTTCAGCTTTTGCATGATCAATCAAGCTCCAAGCTTTGTTTGATGATTCCAAGCTCAAAGGTGGGTTTCCCTATCACCTTCGCAAGACTCTATAGTGTGCTAGCACTATTGATTTTGCCATAAAATCATCACCTTTTGCTTCTCCTTTCTCTCAGCAGTGAGCCAAAACAGAAGGAAAAACAGCCCACTTTGGGCGTGAGAGGGAGATGAAGAAAGAGAGAGTGAGTTGTGTTGGATGGTTGCAAATGTTGGACAATTATGACCCATAGCGTCACTATTTGTACAGATCATGGTGTTGTTGTACAAATTAACTATGTGACAAAGGAGATTGCACTCTTATCATTTATGATTAGGTCACTTAGATGTATAAATGATAGGAGGTCCCTATGATTTGTTCCTCGAATGAGAATGATATAAGACAGTATCAGTCCACGAAGGATAAATCATTAAATATCCCTAGTCAGAGCATTGTTGAGATTGGACATCGATAAATGCGTAAAAGACTAGTATTACACTTGTGCGCGTTGTGAGGGCACAACGGCATAGTTCTCATATATTTGGGTATAGGATACTCATGCAAGTGTAATAGGAGGTTGTGTTTTACCGATGGTACGGGAAATAGCTTCGCTCTGGATAGACCCCCTCGGAATTCCATTGGTAGTATGACTATGTGTCTATGGAAGTCCGAAATCAGGGTAGGTGTATTTGGTCTTAACTTGAGACTTGCACCGCTAATACTTACGACAATCAATATACTTTGGTTGCGGTAGTCCAGGACTTTAACAGGTTCTGTGTACGCCAATGTTGGGTATATTGAGAATCGTAGTGTACTGGGTGTGATGTCGAGATGGAAGTATTGTTGGAAAAAATAACCAAGCCCCAAGATCAACAAGAACAAGCAAAATATATAAATACATGAATGAATAAATTGAAGTATGGCGGAATCATACTCACAATACTTGAAAATGGATGCTAAGATGATGCGAAATTCCTCCCTTGTGCAGTGAAGCTCTCGGCCAAGAAGAAAAGAGGGACTCCAAGTCGAGTTTGATCCTTCCAAGCTCAAGGATTAGTTTCTCATATCCTATGTATGATCCCTTGAAGGTGCTAGCCTTTGTTGTGATTTTGAATGCACAACTTCTTCAAATCTTGCCACAAAAATTGAAGAAATGGAGAGCCCAAAATTGCATGTAGTTTCGGCAATGTGAGAGAGAGGAGAGTTGAATGATTTTGTTACAAAAAATCAATTATATTTATGCCATAATATTTATTAAATTAATAATAAACTTATGACACAAATCATGCAATGGCTTAGAGTGTCAAATACTCAAACTCCATGCAAAACCATTGAGTGTATTGTACACTATCTGTTAGACATTATGTCCCATAGCGTCACTGTTTGTAAATGATATTGTATTATTGTACAAATTAACTATGTGATATAATGAAATTGCCTTTTGCCGTTTTGTAATATTATTTACTTTGATATATAAATGGCGAAAGTCCATATGATTAATACCGGATTGAGATGATATGAGACAGTATCAATCCATAAAGGTTTATCATAAATATAATGCGGAATAGACTAGTATTGCGCTTGTGCATGTTGTGAGGGCACAACGGCATAGTTCTCATATATTTAAGTATTGGATACTTATGCAAGTGCGATAGGAGGTTGTGTTTTACCGATGGTACGGAAAACAGCTTCGCTCTGGATAGACCCCGCGGAATCCCATTGGTAGTATGTCTGTGTGTCTATGGGAGGCCGCATCAGGGTAGGTGTATATGGTCTTAACCTGAGACTTACATCGCTAGTACTTGCGACAATCGGTAAACTTTGGTTTTGGTGGTTGGGGACCTTAACCGGTTCTGTGTACACCTCTTCTGGGTTTATCGAGAATCGTAGTGTACTGGATGTGATGTCGAGATGGAAGTATCACTTCAGACATATGGAGGTGATGATCACGCAGGACACAGAACTAGTACTCTATAAAAGGTTGCAACCGTCGGGACAATATGACCAGGTCAGGATTGTCCGATTTAAAGAGACTAGTTGCTTGATGTCCGATATATGTTTCGTACGGGGCAGACATTTCCAGCCCCAGGCCTAACATGTGATCATCCGATACTGGTTCGATATACGCAATACTACGGTATACTACGCTTGATATAGATCTTATATTCCTATAAGAATATTTCTGGAGAATTGGGTAGGCATGGCGCTTTGCTAGAAGCCAACCTTGTCTTGTGAATCGGTAAAAACGTAGTACGAGGTACGTACGTGTTCGGATAATCCGACGACCGTATTTACTGCCAACATATCCGGAGATCTCTTGGGTCGCTTCCCGAAGATTCACCAATGACGTATGATTCAAACTCGATTAATCTTGGATTAATTACGGAGAGACTTTATCTTGGATAAAGTACTATAGAAAGAGAGAGAACGATTAATTTGGAATTAATCGTAAAATTATTATATTCGATATAATAATCGAAATTCGATTTCGACGCGAAATTAAAATTAGATTTTAATTCGGGCAAACGAGTTAATTTAGAATTAATTCGTTAGCGACGTAAATAATAATTTCGCTAGGCGCAATTATTTATTTAAATTCGATTTAATTAACGTCGCGACGTAAGTTCGGTATTTCGGAAATATCGAACCCGAACGCGTGAGTGCACGTGGGCCCACTTTCATTTGGAAACGTGTGGGGCCCACATGACACATGTCATATTATGCATTATTTAAATGCATTGCATGGAGATAGTGTACAATGCACTCAATGGTTTTGCATGGAAATTGAGTGTTTGACACTCTAAGCCATTGCATGATTTGTGTCATAAGTTTATTATTAATTTAATAAATATTATGGCATAAATATAAATTGATTTTTTTGTAACAAAAATCATTCAACTCCTCTCTCTCTCACATTGCCGAAACTACATGCAGTTTTGGGCTCTCCATTTCTTCAATTTTTGTGGCAAGATTTGAAGAAGTTGTGCATTCAAAATCACAACAAAGGCTAGCACCTTCAAGGGATCATACAAAGGTGTTATGGGAAACTAATCCTTGAGCTTGGGAGGATCAAACAAAGCTTGGAGCTGCACTTTCCACCTTGGCCGAATTCATCACTGCACAAAGGAGAAGTTTTCATTTCATCAACGCATCCGCATTCCGATTTTTGTGAGTATGATTCCGCCATACTTCAATATTGTTCATTCATTTATATATTTTGTTTGCTCTTGTTGATCTTGGGGCTTGGTTATTTTTCCAACAATGGTATCAGAGCTTAAAGAGCATGCAAATATATTAGGATGTTATTTGGGGAAAATTGTATGAAGCATGATTTGATGAGTTTGCTTGATTAAATATGCTTAGATGTATGTTATTTAGATTATACATCATCAATTTCATGGAAAATAAATTGGATAATTTTTCCAACCCAAATGAGGCTTGGCCGAATACATGCAAGCATATGGACTAGATGATTTTTTAATTTTAAGACATTAGATGACTTGAAACAATATGGAATGATGATTTGTAACTCGATTGGATTGAAAACGAAATCGGAACCATTTTAATCACCTTGGCCGAATGCTTGATGGAGGATTAGGGACTTGATTTTTTTGATTAAAATGTTGGACATATATTTAAGATAAAAATATGATTAATGGATTAATTTGATATTTTGGGAATATTGATTTAAAGAATTAATCATGATAATACACTTTAATTAATTAAGTTATAAAATTTGGAATTTTAAAATTTGGTTAGTTGGGCTTAATTTTGAATTGGCCTAAAAACTATTATATTTGGACAAAATGGGCTTGGTTGGGCCAAGTAGATTTGGACCATTTGGATTGGATCCAAAATGGGCCTAAATCACACCATTTAAGCCCAAATATAATAAATGGGCTTTTATGTTTAATTGGGCCTTATGGGCTTGATATTGATTTTATGGCATATGAGGGTGATTCCTTATTGGGCTTGGTAATTGGGTTTGACCCATACATTGACCAAAACCCAAGCCTAAAGAAATCAATTGAAAGCCCATCGGACTTTAATTAAACGGACATTAGATGTTAGTTGGGCTTTGAGACCCGATTGTATTAGATTTGGAATCTAAGTTATAAAAGCACAATAAAAGTGTAAATATTTAATTTAGAATTAAATAATAGGATTAGTATTGAATACGACTTAAATTGGATTTAACGAGTAGTAGTTCGATATAATTCGTGAATTCATACTATAAGTATTTATTCTCAAATTGAGTTGGACTCGCGCAAATGCAAACAATTGTTTGAACATTGTATTGTCACCTAATTAAAGACTAATTAATTGGATTTGATTGGTTGTATAAAATGCCTTGAATGAATGAATGTGGATGTGATGTATGAATAGTGTATATCGGATGGATATTAGAAGGGAAGGGTAATTTTAGAAATTATTGTAAATTTAGAATTTATAAATTGGACCTGCGTGTCCAGCCTTTCTCTTATTGTCTCTTTGTATTCTCTTCTCACCTAATTCCCCTCAATGTAAATGAGGTTTCTCTTATTGTTTTATGTAATTGGGTAAGAGTAGAATAGTGCTAGCGGGGAGAGGAAAGGGAGAGGAATGATGATTGTTCTAGGAACAAGTTGTTGTTCATATCCATCCGTATATCGTTATTATTACTTTACGCGCTTTATGATGTTTAGAAGCATGCTTAAGGTGTATGATGATGAGACCTAACAAAGATAAATTAATTGGTTGCCAATTACGCGAAAAATCCCTCAAACAATATTAAGCGATTTTCCTTCCATTGAATGATCTTGTTCAAGATCCGAAGTTGGCATTGGTTTGTTTGGCCAAAGTCAAGACCTTTGTCAATCAAGGATGTGTACTTGAATCATGAGAGTTTTGTTGATATCGGTGTCTTGTCCAAATCGTGATTTTTATTGGCCAAAGTCAATATCACTTTTTGTCCAATGACATTGATTACGAAACTTTTAACTGGAATCATTAGGTTTGTTTTGGCCAAAGCCAAGGCCTAGATGATTCGGAGGATATATGGTTAGGAAATGTAATGGATACATTGACATTATACATATGTTTGGGACTTGGATGTCCACCTAACCGGATCTAGGAATTGGATGAGATCCAATTGATCATAGAGATCTACCTAAGTTAAATAGCATACAGCTTTTATTGGCCAAAGTCAAGGTTGTGTGTTATTTAACGGGATCCTAGCCCACTAGGAAATGCGATTTCCCGAGTTCTCCACAAGAGGGTTAGAGACTTGAAGAAAATAGTGGGAGGCTATTATTGAATTTGCAATTTCGTTCAGATACTTAGCCTTACGCGTCTTTCAAAAATTATTTCGTCAATATTTTAATAATTAGTTGGACTAATATATTGTTATTTTGCTTGAACAGTTTGACTGTACCCATAACATCGTTGACTTTATAGTTGGACTAGAGTTGTCAAGATGACTGGCAAGGG
>SKCR01013506.1:0-11452 GCA_019454045.1 Zanthoxylum bungeanum
GATAGATGAAGAAAGCATTTAATGTTTGTCTTTTAAATTAAAAGTGGTAATGATTTATTATTTTTGGAAAATATAAATCTATTACCATTTTTTATTTCCCTCCCCTCACTCTTCACGGTTTGAGGTTTTTGGAGCCAAAAACCCTTCTTCTCTCCTACGCCTCTTCTCCTCCCATTTTTCTGCTGCTCATTACGACACGAGGAGAAACCAGTGAGAGTTTGGGCAAATACAAGAGAGCTAGCACTCCATGAGTCCATACAAAGGTGATAGGGAAGTGTCTTCATGAGCTTGGATCACCTTGATAAGCTTGGAGCTTGGAGCATCAATGGAGGCTACCCAAATGCCGAAAATGGAGCTGCAGTTCACTGCCATTGCCGAGCTTGGGGGGCCGAAAACATGAAGTGCAATTTGGTCCATCTTCGTTGCATCTCTAACCGATCCATGTGAGTTTTTCCGCACCTCCTTTGGTTGTTTTCAACTCGTTTTATGCATGATTTATGATCCTTGGGACTTGATTGAAACTCTACAATGGTATCTTTAGCCTTTGTGCATAAAACGAATTTAGGTTTCTTGAGCAAAATTTGGGGCTTTTTGATTTAAGCATGATTTGACAAATTGTTTGTTTAAGAATGTTTGTATATGAATAACTTAGAGTTATATGTAATCAATTTGAAGAAAACTAATTGGATTGATTTTTCCCCAATTTGCTTATTGTTGGCCAAAACTTTAATTTGGGTAAACTTGATTTTGAGCATGTTTAATGAAATTGGATGATTTAGAATTCTTAAATGTTGTTTAATTGATGATTGATTAGATCAATTTGATGAAAAGTGTTTGGAACAATTTTTCCCCAATTTGCTTGTGATGGCCGAAATATGAACCCTAATATTTCTTGGATTTTGATTTTTTTGTTCATTGGATGACTTGGAAATCATTTAGGGATGTTGAATTTATGTTTGATTGGGTTCAATTGGATTGAATTTGATTTGGGCATTTTTTTCCCCCTTTGGCCGAGACACTTGAAGCATGAAATTGGGTTTGATTTTGATCAATTATGTTGGACATGATTAATTGATGTTAAGCATGATTAATTGGAAAAATTAGTGTTTTGGAAACTTTGATTTGGGTAATTAATAATGCTATACACTTTAGGTAATTTAATTGGAAAATTTGAATTTTTTGAAATTAAATTATTGGGCCTTAAAATTGGATTTGGGCTTTAAAGTTGTTATTGGTTTATTGGACTTTGTTGTACAAAGTTGGTTTAGGCCAAAATTGGTTGGATCCAATAGGCCCAAAACCGCTTCCAAAAGCCCAAATGCGACTAATGAACCTTTAACGTTTAATTGGGCCTAATGGGCCTAAATTAATTTATGGGCTTATGGGGTAACTCCCGGATTGGATTTTGGTTATTCGGTTTGACCCGAGTTGACCAAAAGTCCACGCCTCAAGAAATTAATTAAAAGCCCATTGGACTTTAATTAAATTAATATTGGATATAATCGGGCTTTGAGACCCGTAACGATTAAATTTGGAATTTAAGTCGTAAAGGTTTATTTTATAAGTGTAATATTTAATTTGGAATTAAATAATGAATTAGAATTAAATACGTATTAATTGGATTTAATCATGTAATTTAATTTTTTTTTTGAAAATCGTACTTTGAGTACGTGTTCGCAATACGAGTTTGACTCGAACAAAATCAATCTTTGTTTGAACATTGGATGATCACTAATTATCAGATTAATTAATTTGATTAGATTGATTGATAACATGCTTGTATGAATACATGGTTGTGATGCTTGAATAATGTATATCGGATGGATATTAGTCGGGTGGGGCAATTTTAGAAATGTTGTAATAAATTTGATTTATTAATTGGACCTGCGAGTCCAGCCTTATCTCCTATTCTTTGTATTCTCTTCTCACCTATCCCCTCAATGTAAATGAGGTTTATTTAGAAGTGTAGTGTAACGGGTAGAAGTAATACAATTGCTAGCCTGGAGAGAGAAAGAGAGAGATTTGATCTAGGATCAATGTGTAAAATATCCATCCGCATATCATTATTATTTTATCATATGCGCTTTATTATGTATTTAGAATGCATGTTTAAGGTGTATGATGATGAGACCTTACAAGATAATAAATTGGTACCCATTTGCACACGAAAAGCCCTCATCAAATATATCTGCGTTTTTTTCCTCCTTCCATTGATGATTCTTGCTCAAGATCCTAGATTGGCAGGGGTTGTTGGCCAAAGTCAGCCCTTGTCCGTCGAAGATGTGTTTTAATCACGAGGCTCTGTTCCATATCGGTGTCTTGTCCAAGTTGTGGGTTTTTGGCCAAAGTCAAGACCACTTCTTGTCCACGACATTGATTACGAAGCTTCCATGTCAATGGGTCCGCGCTTGACTGGGATCACTAGGTTTGTTTTGCCAAAGCCAAGGCCTAGTTGATTCAGAGGAAAAAGGTTAGGGTATACATTCGATGTATAGGCATATATAAGATATGTTTGGGACTTGGATGTCCACCTACTGGATCTAGGAGTTGGATGAGATCCAATTGATCTTAGAGATCTACCTAGTTAATTATCATACAATTTTGTTGGCCAAAGTCAGATTGTGTGATATTTAACGGGATCCTAGCCCACTAGGAAACACGGTTTCCCGAGTACTCGACAGAGGGTTAGAGGCTCGCCGAAAAATAGTGGGAGGCAAGAATTGAATTTGCAATATTCGTTCAATTACTCGCCATAAAACGCGCTCATTCAAATTATTTCGTCGTAATATTAAATGTTAGTTGGACTAATATTTAAATTGTTGTTTTAATAAACAGTTGGACTGTATTATACTTGATTATATATAATTGGATTATATTAATCATATATTTGAATTAATTATTTCAGTTTACAGTTGATTTTATAATTGGATTATAGTAATCAATGTAATTGAGGTTAATTAATTTGGATTATTTGATTATATAGTTGGACTATTATAATCATTATAATATATATAGTACCACTAATCGTTGATTAAATAGTTGGACTATTGTAATCAAGATAAAATTGAAAAGTTGGATATTTAAAATATAATCTGGGATTAAAATATTTTAAATGATTTAATTTTCAAATTGGGAATAATAATAGGTTACTTTATTTGATAAAATAACTTATTATACCTTAAGCTCAAAATTAAGCAAAATAAGTAGAGCATAAAATCTTTGGAATTTATGTGATGATGACTTTAATGCTTAATTTAATATACTTGTCATAAATCTAATTTTAGATTTAAGAAGTATTAAAATTGCAATTTATAATTCTTGGAGAATTAATTGACTATTCTAGAGGAGATAAAGTCAAAGTTTGCAATTGGGCATGCAGCACGAGGTGCACATCGTTTTCGATATTCCGAAACCCAAGGCTTGGCCAAAGGTTGTGAAATATTGAAAAGATAATTGACATATCCCAAAGTGACTACCATTTGGATATGGAAGACACGAAGGAATTAAAGAAAGGGCGAGGCTCTAACTTTAAAAATATTTGTCAAAGTTATGTTCATACTAGTATTGAAATTGGATTTTAAATACTTAGTGTGGTACATAAATATATGTATTGATGTTCAGAATCCGCTATGAGCTGGATACTGACTTCAAGCCGAGATTTCTCTGCGAATCGGAAACGGGACGAAAGTCGTTGTTTCGACCGTAGATACCTAAGTTTTAGGACTACCCTTTGGGTATATACTTAAATTAGGAACTGTTATAATGTAACTAGTTTGACTAGAGACATTATCTCTATATCAGTGTTTAATTATCCGTTGCGGATAAAACCTTTATATTATAGAACACTAAGTGTTTTATTATATAAAGATGATACTGAGATAAATACATTAGATGTAAATAACAGAATTTATATTTTGAATATAAATAAAATCTCAAACATATAAAATGACAAAAAATAGCTCAAATTGATTTGATCAATAGAGACTTATTGTGGCATTGTTGTCTAGGACACAATTTAACGAGACTCGTATATCCACACTTTTGAAGAGTGGGTACTAGGACTGATTTGACTATTCAAATAAAGTCTACGAATCTAGTTTGTTAGGTAAAGTACCTAAAACACTGTTTACTTGGTAATAGTGTAAGTGCCACCGATCTGTTAGCCATATTCATGGTGAAGTAAGTGGGCCCATATCTAGCTAGGCTAGATGTGAACATGAATATTTCGTGACCTTAAACGGATGTGGCATCACATTATGGTTATGTGTTTCTTTTGAAGAACACAAATCAGAAACTTTTAGAGTTTCGACACGAAATAGACAAACAGATCGGCTATAGTATTATACCGTCACGGTAAGACCGTAATGGAAAATACTTAAGCAATAAGTTTCTTATATACTTGAAAGAGTATAGTATTCTTTCAAATGAGGACTCCTCCCGGAACACGTCAAAGTGACGGTGTGTCCGAACGGATTAACCGAATCATGTTAGACATGAAGGCTAATCATGAGTCGCTCTGAGCTACCATTTCCTTCAACGGATAAGTTTTAACAGTGCAATAACTTATTTAGAATAAGGTTCCATATAAATCTGTTTGACAGATGTCATATAGGATATGAACAGGGAAGAAACGAGGTTTCTCATTCCTGATAATTTGGGTATGCCAGGCATAACGTTTGGATGATACCAAACTGAAAGACCCAAATTGGAACAGTGCCAATATAGGTTATCCTAAGGGAAACCTTAAGTATAGTACTTGTAAATCTCACATGAGAACAATGTGATTGTTCCTCACCATGCGGTTTTTCCTGAGAGGAATACCGATATGCAGTGGTCAGTGGAGGATAGTGATACTCGATGAAAATCGGAGTAATACTGTTCAAGGTACAAGGTCCGTAATGGAACACAAATAGTTCATCAATGATGAATCTGTACCATTAATCTTCGAATACACAAGAACTGAGTAGATCGGATAGAGTCAGAAAACAACCTAGGGTATGGGTTTCTGATCTAACCTCATAAAGATGTCAATCTTATGAGGTATATTCACCGACTACGTTTTTGAGGAAGTGATACGAGGTATCGACTCCCTATTATGGCAAAGTGACATGAATCCGAAATGGATTCCATGTATAACAACTATTTGGATACTAGTTGTTGTACCACAAGGCATTGTGCCTATTGGTACTTTATAAGTCTTCAAGGAAGACATACATGAAGGCAACATACCAACGTACTAAGCTAGGCTTGTAAAGAAAGGTAGAGTTATCAACATTTGTGTGTTACGACGAAACCTTTTACCTGTTGCCATGGTAAATCCATTTTAAAGATGCTTGTTGATAACTGCATATTTCATTTATGAAATGTGTCAGTTGCAGATCAAAATCGCTTTCCTGAAAAGGAAACCTTTTGGAGGATGCTTACAACATCCTGACGATTTTGTATAACCGACAAACAAGGTTTGCGGGTTATTCGATCCATGTTTGGATTGAAACAAGCATAAGGTTCTTGGAACTGACGTTTTGAAATAATCATAATGGTTTATGATTTGACTCAAAACGAAATAATTCTTGTGTATATAAGGAGGTTAGTGGGAGGGCACTGACAATGAAATTCCCATAAAGCAATCGGTGAAAGCTTGGCTTTCATAAGAAATTCTCTGTAGAATTCTGGGGAGTAACAACCTTTATTCAAGGAATAAAGATCTACTGCGATAGATTTGGAGTTGTTAACACTCTCTGGGAAATTGTACATTTAAAATGTACTTGATATGGTGTCTCATACGCTTTGAGCATATGGAGTCACAATCAGAACAATCCAAGTGATAGTCATTGGATTGAAGTTAAGGACATCTATTAGTATCTTAGATAACTAAAGATGTTGTCTTATTATGAGTAGAAGAACTTGAAGTGACTAGGATCACTGCTGCAATTTCCAAACCGGTAAATACTGCGGTACTATAAAGTTTGAAGGACGGGACAGTAAGCTGGAAATATTCCGAGCAAGATAACTGTTGCCGAATAAACAACAAATGCGGATTATTGCTGCAGCTGAGGCAGCAATAGAAGCCATTTGGATCAAAAATAAATCTAATTAGATTAGATATAGTTCTTTTAGCAGCTGAGCTAGGCGTCAGCACATGCTAAGGAATTAAAGGTCTCATCGACGATCCAAATATATACTTCTATATCATCTGATTCGTTCGGATCATACATCGTGGCGATGTGATGATCGTGTAAATCGCGTCAGACGATAATTAAACAAATCCGCTGACGAAAACCTTTCCTCAGCAATTTGAGCGAACCATACATAGTTCGGGTGTGGGACACTTGAGTGACTGGCTATGTGCCAAGTGGGAGATTGTTGGAAAAAATGACCCATAGCGTCACTATTTGCACAAATCATTGTGTTGTTGTAGCAAATTAACTATGTGACAAGGAAATTGCACTCTCATCATTTGTGATTAGATCACCATAGATATATAAACGAAGGGAGGTCCCTATGATTAGTTCCTGGACTGAGAATGATATGAGACAGTATCAGTCCCGGAAAAAATAATCATTAAATATCCCTAGCCGGAGTATTATCGAGACTGGACATCGATAATGCGGAATAGGCTAGTATTGCACTTGTGTGCGTTGGGAGGGCACAACGGCATAGTTCTCATATATATAAGTATTGGATACTTATGCAAGTGCGATAGGAGGTCGTGTTTAACCGATGGTACGGGAAACAGCTTCGCTCTGGATAGACCCCTCAGAATCCCATTGGTATTATGACTATGTTGTAGAGTTTCAATCAAGTCCCAAGGATCACAAACATGCATAAAAACGAGTTGAATACATAAAGGAGTAAGGCGGAATACATACTCACATTGATGGGTTTTGATGAAATGAAGAATACAAGCCTTCAAACTTCCTCCATAAGCTCGGCAATAGTTTCCTCATGCAGTGGACTGCTCGGTTGGTGACTGGTTTGCCTCCTCCATGTTCGGCCATTGAAGACTCCATTGAAGCTTCAAGCTTCAAAAATAAATCCAAGCTCATAAATTCGTTTCCCTATCACCTATGTATAACCCAAGGTGTGCTAGCACTTCTTCATATTCCTTGCTTCTCATTTTAATTCGGTCATAACCAGAAATTTTAGGAAGAAACGTTCAAAACCGTGAAGGAGAAGAGGAGGGAAAAAGATGGAGAGAAAAATGCGTAAAAGGAGAGAGAGAGAAAGAAAAAGTGTAATTAGGTTTATATATTTTAATTTCCAAAATTAATAATAATAATACCTTTTACCACTTTTTATTTCTATTAAAACAATTCCTTTTACTTTTCAAAAAGCAAAAGTCAAAAAGCAAAAAGTGCTTTTCAATCATCTATCACTATTCACATCAAGTCACTTTGGTCGGTTTTGATGCGAAGAAGAACACAAGCCATTTTCGTCCTCCATTGAATTCGGCAGTAGCTCTCATTGACAGTGGACTGCTCGGTTTTGGGCGTTTTGAACTCCACCATTTTCGGCCATGCAAGACTCCATTGAAGCTCCAAGCTTCAAGCTTTCCAAGGATGATCCCAAGCTCACAAATTCGTTTCCCTATCACCATAATATAACTCATGTGTGTGCTAGCACTTGTCTTCTTCATTTGCTTCTCAAATGCTCGGTCAAACCAGAACAAAGACAAGAAGAAATCGGCTTGAAGCCGTGAGATGAAGAAGAAGAAAAGAGAGGGAGATGAGAGATCGTGAATGAGGAGAGAGAGAGGACCGAATAATGTAAAGGAGGGAAAAGAAAAATGTAATATATATTATTAATTTATTTCCAAAAAATAAATAAAACATATATACCAAACCTTTTCATATTCCATCACTTTTACTTTTACTTTAAGTCACATCACATCACTTTAATAAAGTGACAAGTTGTCAAGTCACATCACTCAAAGTGACAATTGATTTGACAATTGACGCGACTAGTGATTTAACGCTTGATGTGACTTGCGTGTCGCGCTCGAATTCGAAATGCGAATGCGCTCGCAATCACTCTCGGGCTCGGGTTCGCTAATTCCAAATTAACGAATTTTCCGTCGCGTCGTAATTAAATGATTACGCCTAGCGAAATCACTATTCACGTCGCTAACGAATTAATTCTAAATTAATTCGTTCGCCCGAATTAAAATCTAATTTTAATTCCGCGTCGAAATCCAATTTCTAATAATATATCAAATATATTAATTTATCGATTAATTCCAAATTAATCGTTCTCTCTCTTTAACGATATTTTATCCGAGATAAAATATCTCCGTAATTAATCCCAGATTAATTTTCTCTCTCATCGAATTAATCCCAGATTAATTTTCTCTCTCTTCCAATTAATCTTCTCTCTTTACTAATTAATCCCAGATTAATCATAATGCGAGTCATACGTCATCGGTGAATCTTCAGGAAGCGACCCATGAGATCTCCGGATATGTTGGCAGTAAATACGGTCGTCGGACTATCCGAACACGTAAGTACCTCGTACTACGTTTATACCGATTTACAAGACAAGGTTGGCTTCTAGCAAAGCGCCATGCCTACCCAATTCTCTAGAAATATTCTTACAGGAATATATAGATCTGTATCAAGCGTAGTATACCATAGTATTGTGTATATCAGCCCAGTATCGGATAGTCACGTGCTAGGGCTGGGGCTGGATAAGTGTCTGCCCCGTCCGAAGCACATGTCGGATGTCTGGTAACTAGTCTCTATAATCGGATATACATGACCTTGTCATAATATCTCGACGGCCGGCCAGCACTTAAGAGCACTAATACCGTATCCTGCGTGACATCATCTCCACTATAACTGAAGTGATACTTCCGTCTCGACATCACACCCAATACACTACGACTCTCTGATAAACCCAGAAGCGGTGTACGCAGAGCCGGTTAAAGCCCTGTACCACCAAGACCAAAGTCTACCGATTATCGCAAGTATTAGCGATGCAAGTCTCAGGTTAAGACTATACACACCTACCTTGATTTCGGCCTCCCATAGACACATAGTCATAATACCAATAGGATTCCGAGGGGTCTCCAGAGCGAAGCTGTTTCCCGTACCATCGGTGAAACACAACCTCCTATCGCACTTGCATAAGTAGCCAATACTTAAATATATGAGAACTATGTCGTTGTGCCCTCACAACGCGCACAAGTGCAATACTAGCCTATTCCGCATTATCGATGTCCTGTCTCGATAATACTCCGGCTAGGGATATTTAATGATTAATCCTTCGTGGACTGATACTGTCTCATATCATCTCAATCCAGGAACTAATCATATGGACCTCTCTTCATTTATACATATATGGTGATCTAATCACAATTAATGAGAGTGCAATTTCCTTGTCACATAGTTAATTTGTACAACACCGTGATCTGTACAAATAGTGACGCTATGAGTCATATTATCCAACAATAGTCACGTGCTAGGGCTGGGGCTGGATAAATGTCTGCCCCGTCCGAAGCACATGTCGGATGTCTGGTAACTAGTCTCTATAATCGGATATGCATGACCTAGTCATAATATCCCGACGGTTGCGCAACACTGAAGAGCACTAGTACCATATCCTGTGTGACATCATCTCCAATATGACTGGAGTGATACTTCCGTCTTGACATCACACCCAATACACTACGACTCTCTGATAAACCTAGAAGCGGTGTACGCAGAACCGGTTAAAGCCCTGTACCACCAAGACTAAAGTCTATCGATTATCGTAAGTATTAGCGATGCAAGTCTCAGGTTAAGACTATACACACCTACCCTGATTTCGGCCTCCCATAGACACATAGTCATAATACCAATGGGATTCCGAGGGGTCTATCCAAAGCGAAGCTGTTTCCCGTACCATCGGTGAAACACAACCTCCTATCGCACTTGCATAAGTATCCAATACTTAAATATATGAGAACTATGCCGTTGTGCCCTCACAACGCGCACAAGTGCAATAACTAGCCTATTCCGCAATATCGGTCCTGTCTCGATAATACTCCGGCTAGGGATATTTAATGATTAATCCTTCGTGCACTGATACTGTCTCATATCATCTCAATCCAGGAACTAATCATATGGACCTCTCTTCATTTATACATCTATGGTGATCTAATCACAAATGATGAGAGTGCAATTTCCTTGTCACATAGTTAATTTGTACAACAACACCGTGATCTGTACAAATAGTGACGCTAAGGGTCATATTATCCAACATATGTGTCTATGGGAGGCCGAAATCAAGGTAGGTGTGTATAGTCTGAACCTGAGACTTGCATCGCTAATACTTGCGATAATCGGTAGACTTTGGTCTTGGTGGTACAGGGCTTTAACCGGTTCTGCGTACACCACTTCTGGGTTTATCAGAGAGTCGTAGTGTATTGGGTGTGATGTCAAGACGGAAGTATCACTTCAGTCATAGTGGAGATGATGTCACGCAGGATACGGTATTAGTGCTCTTAAGTGATTCCAAAACCATCGGGATGTTATGACTAGGTCATGCATATCCGATTATAGAGACTAGTTACCAGACATCCGACATGTGCTTCGGACGGGGCAGACACTTATCCAGCCCCAGCCCTAGCACGTGACTATCTGATACTGGGCCAATATACACAATACAACGGTATACTACGCTTGATACAGATCTATATATTCCTGTAAGAATATTTCTGGAGAATTGGGTAGGCATGGCGCTTTGCTAGAAGCCAACCTTGTCTTGTAAATCGGTATAAACGTAGTACGCGATACTTATGTGTTCGGATAGTCCGACGACCGTATTTACTGCCAACATATCCAGATATCTCATGGGTTTGCTTCTGAAGATTCACCGATGACGTATGACTCGCACTTTAATTAATCTGGGATTAATTCGATGAGAGAGAAAATTAAACTGGGATTAATTACGGAGATATTTTATCTCGGATAAAATATCGTTAAAGAGAGAGAACGATTAATTTGGAATTAATCGATAAATTAATATATTCGATATATTATAACGAAATTATATTTCAACGCGGAATTGAAATTAGATTTTAATTCGGGCGAACGAATTAATTTAGAATTAATTCGTTAGCGACGTGAATAGTGAATTCGCTAGGCGTAATCATTTAATTACGGCGCAACGGAAAATTCGTTAATTTTGAATTAGCGAACCCGAGCCCGGGATTGTTTGCGAGCGCATTCGCATTTCGAATTCGAGTGTGGCACGCAAGTCAAATCAAGCGTCTAAATCGCAAGTCACATCAAGCGTCAAATCACATGTCACTTTGAGTGATGTGACATTTGATTGATTGATGTGAGTTGATGAGAGATGAAAGAAAGCATTTAATGTTTTTCTTTTAGAAATTAAAAAGTGGTAAATGATTTATTATTTTTGGAAAATATAAATCTATTACAATTTTTTATTTCCCTCTCACTCTTCACGGTTT
>SKCR01013507.1:0-11510 GCA_019454045.1 Zanthoxylum bungeanum
CTCAATCCGGAACTAATCATATGGACTTTTACCATTTATATGTAATAGTAAATGAATTACGAAATGATAAAAGGCAATTTCAATATTACATAGTCAATTTTGTACAAAACACAATGTCTTTTACAACGGTGACGCTATGGGTCATAATTGTCTAACAGTCAGCTGGTATACCTCAATAAGATAGACATCTTTATGAGGTGAGATCAGAAACCCATACCCCAGGTTGTTTTCTGACTCTCTCCGACTCACGCGGTTCTTGTGTATTCAAAGATTATTAGTAATAGTTTCATCCTTGATGAACCATTTATGTTCCATTAAGATTCGGTGCTAGAGACAATATTACTCCGATCTTCATCGAGTTTTACTATCCTCCCACTTACCACTGCATATCGGTATTCTTCTTAGGAAAACGGCTTGGCGAGCAACAATTACATTGTTCTCCGGTGAGATGTATAAGTACTATACTTATGGTATCCCTAGGATAACCTACAATTGACACTTATCCAATTTGGGTTTTAATTTGGTATCATCCAAACTTATGCCTAGCATACCTAAATTATACAGGAATGTGAAACCCGGTTTCTTTCCCTTTCATATCTAATATGAAATCTGTCAAACAGATTTTAATGGAACCTTATTCTAAATAAGTTCTGCACTGTTAATGCTTATCCGTTGGAGGAAAAGGTAGCTTAGAGCGACTCATGATCAACCTTATCATGTCCAATAAAATTCTGTTTATCAGTTCGGATACACTTTCAAGATGACGTGTTCCGGGGAGGAGTCCTCATTTGAAAGAATACTATACTCTTTCAAGTATAAGAGAAAATTATTGTTTAAGTATTTCCATTACGGTCTTACCGTAACGATTTAATACTTTAGCCGATATGTTTGTCTATTTCGTGTTGAAAACTTTAAAAGTTTCTGATTTGTGTTCTTCAAAAGAAACACATAACCATAATGCGATGTGCCACATCCGTATAGGTCACGAAATATTCATATCTATATCTAGCCTAGCTAGACATGGGCCCATTTGCTTCACTATGAACTAGGGCTAATAGGTCGGTGGCATTTATACTTTACCAAGAAATAGTGTTTTATGCACTTTTCCCAATAAACTAGATTCGCAGATTTTATTTGATTGGAATCAAATCAGTCCCAGTACCCACTCTTCAAAAGTGTGGATATACGATTCTTGTTTTAGTTGTGTCACAGACATTAATGCCACAATAAGTTTCTCTTGATCAAATCAGTTTGAGGTATTTGTTTGTCATGCTATATGTTTGAGATTTATTTATATTCAAAATATAAATACTGTTATTCACATCTAATGTGTACATCTCAATATCATCTTTATATAATGAAACACTTTAGTGTTCTAGAATATAAAGTTTCACCCGTAGCGGGTTAAACACTGATATAGAGATAATGTATCTAGTCAAACTAGTTACATTATAACAGTTTCCAAATCTAGGTACACACCCGAAGGTAGTTCCTAAACTTAGGTATCTACGCTTAAAACAGCGACTTTCGTCCCGTTTTCAATTCACAGATTAATCTCAATTGAAGTCAGTATCCTGCTCATAGCAGATTCTGCACATCAGTACATATATTTTATTTACCACACTAAGTATTTAAAATCCAATTTCAATACTACTAGTGAACATAATTTGACAAACATACTTAAAGTCAGAGCCTTGCCCTTTCTTTAAATTCCTTCATGTCTGCTTTGTCCAAACGGCAGTCACGCTTTCGCGATCCCGTTTGCCACAATTTAAGCAGACATTTTGGGATATGTCCTTTATTTTCCTAGAAGATTACAATGATTTTGCCTTTGCCATTTTTTCAATATTTAGAAGCTTTCGGCCAAGCCTTGGCCTTCTAAAATATCGAAGTAAGGTGCGCCTTGCGCGACTTGCCTAATTGCAAACTATGATTTTTTCTCCTTGAGAATAGTCATTAACTCTCCAAGAATTAAGTATTGCAATTTAGTACTTCTAAAATCTAAGGATAGATTCTTTGAAGATCCTTCAATTTCATTATCATACTTTAAGGATCTAATCCTTAGTTCTGATTCAGAAATTAAGGAGTCTACTGCGACAAGCTTAATGGATTAAGCACTAAAATTATCATTGCATAAATCTTCCAAAGATTATGCTCGACTATTTGCTTAACTTCAGGCTTAGGCTTATATATATTATTTTATCAAATATATTAACTTATTATTTTCCAAGACCATCCTGAAATTTTATTCCCAATTTGAAAATTAAACCATTTAAATACATTATCCCTAGGATTATGTATTAAACGTCAATCTTTCAATTTTATCTTGATTTTAATAGTCCAACTATTTAATCAACGATTTCGGTACTATTTATTATAATGATTACAATAGTCCAACTATTTAATCAACTATAATTTAATAGATTAAAATCAATTATATTGATTACTATAATCTAATTATAAAATCAACTATAATTTAATAGTTTGAATATAGTCCAACTATTTAATTAAAACAACGTTTAAATATTAGTCCAACTAACATTTAATTAAAACGACGAATGATATTTGTTTGAGCGCGTATGGCAAGTAATTAAACGAGTATTGCAAATTCAATACTTGCCTCCCACTATTTTTCGGCGAGCCTCTAACCCTCTATCGAGTACTCGGAAAACCGTGTTTCCTAGTGGGCTAGGATCCCGTTAAATATCACACAATCTTGACTTTGGCCAATAAATTGTATGATAATTAACTAGGTAGATCTCTAAGATCAATTGAATCAAATCCAATTCCTAGATCTGGTAGGGGGACATCCAAGTCCGAAACATATATCTTATATGCCAATACATGCAATGTATTACCTAACCTTTTTCCTCTGAATCAACTAAGCCTTGGCTTTGGCACAACAAGCTTAATGATTCCAATTAAGCGGAACCCATTGACCATGGAAAGCTTCGTAATCAATGTCGATGGACAAGAAGTGGTCTTGACTTTGGCCAACAAACCAAAACTTGGACAAGACACTGACATAGAACAAAGCTCTCGTGATTCAAACACATCCTCGACTGACAAAGGCCTTGATTTGGCCAACAAACCAATGCCGTCTTAGATCTTGAGTAAGAATCACTCAATGGAAGGAAAAAACGCTTAGTAAATTACGAGGGTTTTTCGCGTGCAAATTGGCAACCAATTTATTATCTTTGTTAAGGTCTCATCATCATACACCCTTAAACATGTATTCTAAACACATAATAAAGCACATATGAATAAAATAATAATGATATGCGGATGGATACTTTACACATTGATCCTAGATCAAATCACTCCTTTTCTCTCTCCTGTTAGCACAAGTATTTACTCCTACCCGTTACACTACACTTCTAAAGAAACCTCATTTACATTGAGGGGAATATGTGAGAAGAGAATACAAAGAATAAGGAGGTAATAAGGCTGGACTCGCAGGTCCAATTTAATAAATCAAATTTATTACAATAATTTCCAAAATTTCCCCACCCATCTAATATCCATCCGATATACATTATTCATTCATCACAACTATGTATTCACAAAAGCATATTATCAATCAATCTAATCAAATTAATTAATCTGATAATTAGTGATCATCCAATGTTCAAACAACGATTTGATTTTTACGCGAGTCAAACTCGTTTTGCGAACAAGTACTTAAAGTACGAATTCTCGAATTAAATTAAACTACATAATTAAATCCAATTCAATATGCATTTAATCTAATTCGACTATTTAATTCCAAATTAAACATTACACTTTAATAATAAACCTTTTACGACTTAAGTTCCAAATTTAATCGTAACGCGTCTCAAAGACGATTAACGTCCAACGTCAATTCAATTAAAGTCCAATGGGCTTTTAATTGATTTCTTAAGACGTGGACTTTTGGTCAACTCGGATCAAACCGAATAACCAAAATCCAATCCGGGATTACCCCATAAGCCCATAAATTAATTTAGGCCCATTAGGGCCAATTAAACTTTAAAGGTTCATTAAGTCGCATTTGGGCTTAACGGAAGTGGTTTTGGGCCTAATTGGATCCAATCCAATTTACCTTAACCCAACTTTGTACAACAAAGCCCAATAAGCCCAATTACAACATAATAAGCCCAAATCCAATTTAAAGTCCCAATTAATTAAATTACATGAATCTAATTTCGTAATTTAATTACCTAAAGTGCATTAATAATTAATTATCCAATTAACATTTCTAAAACATCAATTAGCACTAATTAATCATGCCATTAACATTAAAACATGTCCAACTGTAGGCATTGCATTTCTGCATGTGAAACCCGATGATGAGCCTCATTTAGAGGCACTATCTGTTAAGTCGTGGAAATCGCGGAAAACGGACGTCGGAAGGGAAGAGTCAAGAATTGACGGTTTTATTGGATTTAGTTCACGTGTTTAGCTTCGGGTTCGCTGTTGGATCTCCGTTTTAAAACTTAACCTTAGCCCAAGCCATTAAATCACATCCAAAGATAATTAAAATATTTAAAATATATAAACACAATTAAAGTAAATTAAACCAATCCAATTAAACACAAATTAAATTGAATTAAAACCCATTAAACACAAATTAAATTAAATTGAATTAAACTAAAATCCATTGAAACCAATTAAATTAAAACCAATAGATTAAATTAAATAATTAAAATGAAATTAAATAACTAAATCGAAATTAAATAACTAAATCGGAATTAAACAACTAATTAAATTGAAATTAAACCAAATTTAATTAAAACGAATTAAAGTAGAATTAAAATAACTAAATTGAAATTAAATAAATGATATACCAACTAAATAAAATATTAAAATTAAATAAATTAATTAAGTAATATACCAATTTAATAAATCATTAAATAAATCATTTAAACTAAAACATTAAATAAAATCATATACCAAATTAAAATAAAACAAATTAAATAATTAAATAATAACCTACCAAAATAATAAAAATACTTACACAAATTAATGAAATTACATGCCTAATTAGCACAAATCAAATAAATATATTCCTAAATTTAATAAAATCACAAACCAATTTAAGAAATCACCTCCTAAAATACACAATTCTTTCCCTAAATAACTAAATTAAATCCCTCCCTTAATAATTTTATTTCTTTCATTATTCAATAAAATCCATGCATGCAAACCCTAATTTGATAAACTATATAAACAACCACCCTTGCAACCCTTGGCTCCTCTCTTAGCCTCTCTTCCTCTCTCTTGCTCCTCTCACACGGCCTGACCATGCACCAAGTAATAAAAACCCTATTCACGCCCTCAGCCAAATAAGAAAATAACCTGCAACCCTTAACCCACCTTGACCCCACCTTCCATCTCTCTCACGAAACCAAAATAAAGAAACCCTACGCCCTTCACAACACAAAACCAGCCACTGTTATGAAACCCTAACTCAGCCCTCTCATCACCTCTCAGCATGCACTACGCAAACGCTGCCTACACCCTTACCACTCACGTAACCACACAAACCACTCGTCACTCCAAGCAGCTCAAACCCTTAAACACATAAACCCCAGCACATCACGTTGACACTTGCACGGCACTCACTCACCAACTTCACTCACGGCACTTGAAAGAACAAACAAATGAAGAAACCCTAGCTAGCTCCCCCTATTGACCACGAAGACAAACCTAGCCACGCACAGCCAACCGGTGAGGAATACACCCTCACTCAAACCCTTCTTCACGTAGTAGCCCCTTACCAAGCAACCACTCAGTCCCTCCCTGACCATCACAAACTGCACGTTCCTTCACGAACATTAGCAACGAGAACACTCGAGAGCCCTAAGCCAAACTGCCTCCCTTCAACAAGCAGACCATCACTCATTCTCTCTCTTACAGCCCTCACTCACCCAGACACGTTAAACCCCATGCAACATGACAAAAAACCTAGAAACCTAGACACATCACATGACCCACGTGAAGTCCACACACTCCACGTGAACTCAAACAAACAAAAAACCCTTCAACAATGCCAGTGAACTGCCCCAACGTACGCCACACAACAGCTCTTTAACACTACCAGTGAACTGCCCTTCATCACGCCCAGACCCCTCAACCCTTCACGCATGAAGACCACCTGCAAGCCACAACACACTTCTCCCTGACCGAATAAAGCCAATAGAAATTACCCTAAAAACCAAATCCAAAACGAGAGCAAAACAGCCCCCATCCATACGTAAACCCCCCCGAGAATAACCTTGAAGCAGAGACCAAAAAGCATTTAAACCGATCCCAAAACAGTAACCTTACACACCTGAACAGTGGCCTGAAAATACAGAGAAAACAGCAGCAAAACGGAGTTAAAACAATGGCTTGTGCAGCGAAACAGCGAGGGGAAACGCAAACCAGTGAACCAGAAAAGTTGCGGAGCTTCACCCCTTCCGATCACCGCGAAACGCGAGTCCGAGAGTCGACGAAAAAGGTTAGACCTGAGGGTATTTTTCACATCCGTTTTCAGTTTTATTTTTATTATTTATTGAGTTTCGTTTGCATGATTATTATGGATTGATGCATGTTGCGGCCCTTGAATAGATAAATATGTGTGTGTTATAAATATGATTTGTGTTGTGGACATTGGATAAAATGAAAGGCGTGTCGCCTCTTGAGGTATATCGGATGGAAACCCAGACGTAAATTTCATAGCGATTCCGAATGGACGCTAGTATGATCTGTACTTGGGCCACAACTCCATGTACCACTTGAGTAAACGACATGTTCTTTTGTTTAATTTTGAGTTGTTTAATTATTCTGCCATTTAATTTTCTGCACGTTATTTATTTATGTAATGATGAGAAAAGCGCATGGGCTTAGTAAGTGCGATGAAAGGTCCTCTAATTGAAGAGGTTAAAATCCTTTACCACGATGCTTCGCCACGCCGAGTATTTGTGTGTTTACTTTTGTCTTTATTTATGCATATTATGTGTTTATTACACATGGGCTTAGTAAGTTGGATGAAAGGCCCTCCGTTCACGGGGATAAGATCCTTACCACGATGCTTCGCCGCGCCGGATGATGTACATTCGATTGGACGTGAGATGTGTTCAATCGATATACAAAGTCCGATATCGTGTCTTTGTTATTATGCCTTTATTTTGCATATTATGTGTTCATTGCGCATGGGCTTAGTAAGTCGGATTAAACGCCCTCCGTTTCACGGGGATAAGATCCTTACCACGATGCTTCGCCGCCCGAGTATTTTTGTGTTTACTTTTGTCTTTATTTATGCATATTATATATTTATTGCGCATGGGCTTAGTAAGTCGGATTAAAGGCCCTCCGTTTCACGGGGATAAGATCCTTACCACGATGCTTCACCGCGCCGGATGACGTACATTCGATTGGATGTGAGATGTGTTCAATCGGATATACAAAGTCCGATATCTTGTCTTTGTTATTATGCCTTTACTTTATGCATATTATGTGTTCATTACGCATGAGCTTAGTAAGTCGGATTAAAGGCCCTCCGTTTCACGGGGATAAGATCCTTTACCACGATGCTTCACCGCGCTTCTTGTCATGTCACTGATTCTTTTGTATATCATTGCCTTATTCATGCATGTATTATGGAATTCCATATAGTTGCATCATCTACCTTAGTCTTGGCTTAATGTATTACAATTCATGCATCCATGTGTGAAGGCGTGTGGACATTATTTCTTGTGGTATATCGGATGGAAACCCAGACGTAAATTCCGTAGCCGATTCCGAATGGACGGTAGTGCGGTCTGTACTTGGGATACAATCCACGTACCACTTGGAAAAGTATTCACATGCATGTTTGTGCCCATATTAGTTATCATCTTTCGCATCACATATAACATGCTTAATCAGAAATTTGTAGTGTCCACATGTGCGCACTTGCATCTCTCTCATTCTTTGCGTTTTTCTTCTTCCAATCATGATTAATCACACTCTTTGGCATTATATCATGGCACGTTTATCTTTAATGTACGAGTGCATCTTTAGTGGTTTATCTTTTGCGTGTTTAAATTCGCATCTTTCTTAATCTCTTCAAGTTATGCGCTTATGTTGATTTTGTTTATTATGCGGTTATTTTGATCTTGTTTCATATGCCTTTATAATGCGCTTATAACATGAGATGTTTGCTGTTATTTTGATTTCCTTTATATTACATGCCAATATTGCTATGGTTGTCTTGCGTTTATATTTACATGAATATTGAATGCTTATGATGTAACATGTTTGCTATTGAAAAAGACTTTATCTTCATGCATGTGAACTTATGATTATGGTGCACTCTTGGAAATAAGTGTTATTTAGGCTTGATTAAATTATTACACAAATCCTTACATTAGAAGTGGCATTAAATAAGGGACCATTCTGAACCCAATGGTTTGAGGTCTTCCCTTGCGAGGGGTGAGTGCGGCCTTAAATCTCATTTTCCCGATTCACACCGGGTGGTGACTCCATCATTCTCCGGTTTAGTCCCCCGTGGCTACTCCGTACTCCCAACCGGGCCGCGAGCCCGGAACAGCATGCGTCGCCCAGCTCCACTGTGTGCCCACACCAATACATTTTAACAAAAATCAAACCCAAACATGCTTCTTCAAGTCTCGACCAAGATAGGGATTTTATGTCCGATTCGAATTCAATCCAATTAATTCTACAATCTTATTAAATCACATTCCCGAATGATTCTAACTCATCCAATGAATCAAAAATCAAAAAATCCAGGACTAATTAGGGCTAAACCATTCGGCCACCATAACCAATTTGGGCAAAATTGATCCAATCATATTTTCATGAAATTGATCCAATCAATCTTCAATTCAACAACATTTAAGCATACTAAATCATCCAATTTCATTAAATCATGCTCAAATGCATTTTACCCAATTTTAAGCCCTAAAGATTTTCATGCTCAAACCTAGGCTCTTGATGCCATTGTTGGTTTCTAATTAGGTCCCAAGATCATTATAAGCATGAAAGCATGTGTGAATAACAATCGAGAAGTTGCGGAATACTTACATCGATCGGTTGAGACGATTGAAGAGGCAACAAAATGATTTTCTCCCCTTCAAATTGGTGCCACTGCAGTGCATGTTTTTCTGTCTAAAATTTCAGATTTTGATCCAAGAAATAAAGCTCCAAGCTTCGTCAAATGGTTCCCGGCTCGTGGGTGGATTTCCCTATCACCTTCACATGTCTCTCGGAGTGTTAGCTCTCTTGATTTTTGCCACAAAAATCCACACTTTGGTTTCCCTCACTCACGATTTTACAGCAGCAAAACAATGAATAAATTGCCCTCCATGGGCGTGAAGTAGAGAGGAAATGGAGGGGAGAGAGAGATAAAAAATTGTGTGTTGGTTTTGGCATCAAATGTATCTCATACACTTTTGTTAATTTCAAATGCATTTCATTTGAATTTGCTTTCAAAAGTCAAACAATTAAAAGCCAACAACAACACATCAACTCACATCATGTCACATCACTCAAGTGGTCATGTCACTCAATCAATCAAGTTGTCAAGTCACATCACTCAAAGTGACAAGTGTTTTGACGTTTGAAACGACTAGCGATTTGACACTTGATGCGACTAATGATTTGACGCTTGATTTGACTTACATGCCGCACTCGAATTCGAAATGCGAATGCGCTCGTAAATAATCTCGGGCTCGGGTTCGTTAATTCCAAATTAATGATTTTTCCTTTGCGTCGTAATTAAATCTAATTTAATTAAATAATCATGCCAAGCATAATTACTATTCACGTCGCTAATGAATTAATTCTAAATTAATTCGTTCTCCCGAATTAAAATCTAATTTTAATTCCGCGTCAAAATCCAATTTCGTTTAATATATCGAATATATTAATTTACCGATTAATTCCAAATTAATCGTTATCTCTCTTTTAATGATATTTTATCCTAGATAAAATATCTCCGTAATTAATCCCGGATTAATTTTCTCTCTCTTCTAATTAATCCTAGATTAATTAAAGTGCGAGTCATACGTCATCGGTGAATCTTTGGGAAGTGACCCATGAGATCCCCGGATATGTTGGCAGTAAATTCGGTCATCGGACTATCCGAACACGTAAGTACCTCGTACAACATTTTACCGATTTACAAGACAAGGTTGGCCTCTAGCAAAGCGCCATGCCTACCCAATTCTCCGGAAATATCCTTACAAGAATAAAGGATCTGTATCAGGCGTAGTATATGTAGTATAACGTATTTCTGTCCAGTATCGGATGATCACGTGCTAGACCTGGGGCTGGAATTGTGTCTTCCCCGTACGAAGCACATGTCTGATGTCTGGTGACTAGTCTCTATAATCGGATAAACCTGACCTTGTCATTTTATCCCGATAGATGCAGTATTTAAGAGTACTAATATCGTATCCTACGTGACCATCATCTCCACTAAGACTGGACTGATACTTCCATCTTGACATCACACCCAACACACTACGATTCTCAATATACCAAGTATTGGCGTACATAGAACCGGTTAAAGCCCTGGACGACCGCAACCAAATTATATTGATTGTCGCAAGTATTAGCGGTGCAAGTCTCATGTTAAGACCAAATACACCTACCCTGATTTCGGACTTCCATAGACACATAGTCATACTACCAAAGGAATTCCGAGGGGATCTATCCCGAGCAAAGCTGTTTCCCGTACCATCGGTGAAACATAACCTCTTATTACACTTGCATGAGTATCCTATACCCAAATATATGAGAACTATGCCGTTGTGACCTCACAACGCGCACAAGTACAATACTAGTCTTTTGCGTATTTATCGATGTCCAATCTCGATAATACTCTGACTAGGGATATTTAATGATATATCCTTCGTGGACTGATACTGTCTCATATCATTCTCAATCCAGGAACAAATCATAAAGACCTCTCATCATTTATACATCTAGGTGATCTAATCACAAATGATAAGAGTGCAATCTTCTTTGTCACATAGTTAATTTGTACAACAACACAATGATCTGTACAAATAGTGACGCTTTGGGTCATAATTGTCCAACAAGAAGCACAGAAGCTACGTCTTTACTTTTAAGGACATCTAATCACCGTCTATACTATGTACCCACTGAGGAGAATACTACATAAGCCCAAGCTTTTGGGTAGACTGACAAAGTGGGTCATCGAGCTTGGAGAATATGACATCATTTATCAACCGCAGACCGCCATCAAATCTTAGGCCCTGACAGATTTCGTAGCCAACTTCAGTCCTAGCCTACAAGCATCTGCTGAATGAGTACTTTATGTTCAGTCGATGGAGACATGAAGACTCACAGTTGATGGTTGTAGCAACAAACGAGGCTGCTATTTGGGATTTGTGATCACTACCTCGATGGACGACACTATTTAACAAGCAGTCAAATATGAATTCAAAATTTTCAATAATGAAGTCGAATACGTAGCCTTGATAGAAGGATTGATTATAGCTAAGAGTTAGGAGATAAGA
>SKCR01013508.1:0-11519 GCA_019454045.1 Zanthoxylum bungeanum
CACCGCTAATACTTGCGACAATCAATATACTTTGGTTTTGGTCGTCCAATGCTTTAACAGGTTCTGTGTACGCCTCTTCTGGGTATATTGAGAATCGTAGTATATTGGGTGTGATGTCAAGATGGAAGTATCACTCTAGTCATAGTGGAGATGATGATCACGTAGGATACGTAACTGGTGCTCTTATATGTTGTAGCTATCGGGATATTATGACTAGGTCATGTTTATCCGATTATAGAGACTAGTTACCAGAGATCCGATATGTGCTTCGTACGGGGCAGGCACAATTCCAGCCCCAGGCCTAGCACGTGACATCCGATGTTGGATCGCAATACGCAATACTACGTATACTACGCCTGATAAAGATTACATATTCTTTTAAGAATATTTCTGGAGAATTGGGTAGGCACAGTGCTTTACTAGAAGCCAACCATGTCTTGTAAATCGATAAAAACGTAGTACTAGGTACGTACGTGTTCGTATAGTCCGACGACCGGATTTACTGCCAACATATCCGGGGATCTCATGGGTCGCTTCCCGAAGATTCACCGATGACGTATGACTCGCACATTATTAATCTGAGATTAATTATAAGAGAGAGAAAATTAATCTAGGATTAATTACGGAGATATTTTATCTAGGATAAAATATTATTTAGAGAGAGAACAATTAATTTGGAATTAATCGATAAAATAATATATTCGATATATTATACGAAATTGGATTTCGACGCAGAATTAAAATTAGATTTTAATTCGGGCGAACGAGTTAATTTAGAATTAATTCACTAGCGATGTGAATAATAATTTTGCTAGGCATAATTATTTAATTAAATTTGATTTAATTACGTCGCAACGGAAAATTCGTTAATTCGGAATTAGCGAACCCGAGCCCGGGATTATTTGCGGGACCACTCGCATTTTGAATTCAAGTGCGGCCCACAAGTCACATCAAACGTCACATCATTAGTCATTCAAGTGATGTATGTCTTGTCACTTTGAGTGATGTGATGTTAGTCACTTGTGATTGATGGGGTGGGTTGGAAGGCTTTATTGCCTTGTACTTTTTGGATTTGAATTTTGGTATTAGTTTTTGGAAAACCAAATACACAAACCAACTCAAGACTTCTCTCTTCTCCTCTCTTCACATTCGGCCAATGGGCCATTTTCTCTCTTATTTTTCCTCTGAATGCCGAGAGTTGGAAGAAGGAACAAGGAAGATTTGTGGCAAATCTTTCCAATGTTAGCACATAAAGAGTCATCCAAAGGTGATAGGGAAACAAACCATTGAGCATGGAATCACAAACCAAGCTTGGAGCTTGAAGATCAAACTTAGAGGAGCTTGACCGAAATCAAAGGAGCACAAAGAGGGCTTGGCCGTGAGCTTCAAAGGAGCAAGAAAATTTTTGTGTTCGTCGAATCCAAAAGCCGATCAAAGTGAGTATTCCGTAACTTAACTTTGATGTATTCATACTTTTCATTGCTTAATTTGATCTTGGGACTATAGTAGAAACCCAACAATGGTATCAAGAGCCTTGTTTAAGCATGAAATTGGAATTAGGGTAAAATTGATTTGAGCATGTTTGGATGAAATTGATTGTTTGAATATGCTTGAATGATGATAACATAGTGTTATGCATGATCAATTTGATGAAAATTGAATTGGATGAATTTTTCCCCAAAATGCTTGGCTTGGCCGAATGGTATGCTTACCCTAATATCATAGTGATTTTATTTTTTGAATCATTGGATGAGTTTGAAAGACTTGGGAAATGTTGATTTAGGATTTAATTGGATTGAATTCGGAATCAGACATTAAATCCCAATTTCGTGAGTAATTAGCATGGAAAATGATTGATTTTTTGATTCAATTGTGTTGGACATGTATTGATGATAATAAGCATAATTAATTGTGTAAATTGGTGTTTTGGAAATATTAATTTGAGTAATTAATTATGGCTATACACTTAGATTAATTTAATTGTGAAATTTGGAATTTTGTGATTTAATTAATTGGGCTTAATTAGAAATTGGGCTTGTAAAGTTGTATTTGGGCTTAATTGGCTTGGTTGGGCAAGTTTGGTTTAGGCTAATTGGTTGAATCAAATTGGGCCCAAAACCATATCCATAAAGTCCAAATATAATTAAATGGACCTTTAATTTTAATTGGGCCTAAATTGGTTTCTTGGCAAATAAGGGTGATTCCTTAAATGGGCTTTGGTATTAGGGTTTGACCCATATTGACCAAAAGCCCATGCCTTAAGAAATTAATTGAAAGCTTATTGGACTTTAATTAAATTGACATTGGATGTTAATTGGGCTTTGAGACCCGTAATGATTAGATTTAGAATCTAAGTCGTAAAGGCACATTATAAAGTGTAATTATTTAATTTAGAATTAAATATAGAATTAGTATTAAATACAAATTAATTAGATTTAATATTGTAGTTTAATAAAATTCAATAATTCGTACTTGAGTACTTATTCTTAAAACGAGTTGGACTCGCGCAAAATCAAATCGTTGTTTGAACATTGGATGGTCATTAATTTCAGATTAATTAATTGGATTAGATTGATTGATAACATGCTTTTGTGAATACATGGATGCGATGTATGAATAATGTATATCGGATGGATATTAGATGAGTGATGGCAATTTTGGAAATTGTTGTAATAAATTTAGAATTTATTAATTGGACCTGCGTTCCAGCCTATTACCTCTCTGACTCTTTGTATTTCTCTTCTCACCTATTCCCCTCATGTAAATGAGGTTTCTTTAGAAGTGTTATGTAATTGGGTAGAAGTAATATTTGTGCTAGCGGAGAGAGGAAAGAGAGAGATTTGTTTTAGGAACAATGTGTTAAGTATCCATCCGCATATCATTATTATTTTATTTATACGCGCCTTATTATGTTTTTAGAATGCATGCTTAATGGTGTATGATGATGAGACCTAACAAAGATAATTAATTGGTTGCCAATTACGCGAAAAAACCCTCAAAATATATTAAGCGTTTTTTCCTTCCATTGAGTGATTCTTTCTCAAGATCCAAGATTGACACTAGTTTGTTGGCCAAAGTCAAGACCTTTGTTCATCGCGGATGTGTTTGAATCATGAAGGCTTTGTTCCATATCGTGTGTCTTGTCCAAGTTGTGATTTGTTGGCCAAAGTCAAGATCACTTCTTGTCCATCGACATCGATTACGAAGCTTTCCAAAGTCAATGAGTACTGCTTAACTGGAATCATTAAGTTTGTTGTGCCAAAGCCAAGACTTAATTGATTCAGAGGAAAAGGTTAGGGAATATATTGGATATATTGGCATATATAAGATATATGTTTCGGACTTGGATGTCCACCTACTGGATTTAGGAATTGGATGGGATCCAATTGATCTTAGAGACCTACCTAGTTAATTATCATACAATTTGTAGTCAAGATTGTGTGTTATTTAACGGGATGCCAGCCCACTAGGAAACAAGGTTTCCCGAGTACTCCATAGAGGGTTAGAGGCTCGCTGTCCACAGAGGTTAGAGGCTCGCCGAAAAATAGTGGGAGACAAGTATTAATTTGCAATATTCGTTTAATTACTTGCCAATATGCGCTCATTTCAATTTTTTTCGTCAAATAATTAATATATTAGTTGGACTAATATTTAATCGTTGTTTTATTTAACAGTTGGACTGTATTCAAACTACTTCAAATTATAGTTGATTATATAATTGGATTATAGTAATCAATATATTTGAATTAACCAATCAAATTATAGTTGATTATATAGTTAGACTATAGTAATCATTATAATCAATAGTAACTAAAATCATTGATTGGATAGTTGGACTATATCAATCAAGATAATTGAAAGATTAGCGTTTAGAACATAATCCTGGGAGAAAATGTCTTTAAATGGTTTAATTTTCAGATTGGGAATAAAATCTCAGGATAGTCCTGGGGACCGAGAAGTTACTTTATTTGATAGAGTGACGTCTCGAGCCTAAGCCCGGAGTTGAGCAAATAGTAGAACATGATATTTGGAATATTCATGTGATGATAACTTTAGTGCTTAATCCGTTATTCTTGCCGCAAAGACTTCTTAATTTCTTAGTCAGAACTAAGGATTATATCCTTATAGTATGATATTGAAATTGAAGGATCTTCATAGATCTATCCTTAGCTCTTAGAAGTACAAATTGCAATAGAAAACTCTTGGAGAGTTAATGGCTATACTCAAGGAGACAAAGCCAGAATTTGAAAAAGGGCAAGAAGCGCTAGGCGCATCTTACTTCAACATCCCAGAAGGCCAATGCTTGGCCAATGACCGGCGTAAACACACACGTATAACGCAAGCGCACGTATCGTTCAAGTAGTATAAAAATATCGATCCCACGAGGACTTAATATCTAAACTATTGATTTTATGAGGTCAAATGAATACTAGTATCTAACAGGTTGTTTGATTGATTTGAAATGGTGACGATTCTAAATTTAAAAACAAGTAAATAAAATTATTCGAAAGTAGATTTAAGAAAATTCAATATTAAAAACTATCTAGGGTTGTGATTTCTTCCAATATCATTTTAAAGATGAAGTGGTTATCTTAAAGTTGGGTAATATATTGATTTATTAACCTGGAACACTAAATTATGTGTAAGCCTCTGTCGATGGTCAGACACAAATACCCAATTTAACCCAATTGAACCATATGTCTATGTCAACCAAATTATCTGGATTCATTAAGTTTAAGTTCCAATTATGGCTACCCCCGCCCGACATGTATATGTCTATCCTGTAAGGAAATCTATTAAAGGGTTATCTATCCTCAAGGAAGATCGTGGACTATTGAGTCTAAGGTCTTAAACTTAAAATCCCTATGTCTAGTTCATTTTAAGTTTCCCAGTTCAATTTTATTAATGGCCAAGTTAATGAAAAAACATTAAGATTAAGACACAATAAATAAATCTTTATATTACCCAAGCTATAATCTAACCCCTTATAAACCGGTGATATTGGATTTCATCACAACCCCAGATAACTGCCTTAGTTACGATACATATTTACGGTAGTAAAAAAAACTTAAATAAAATAAAAGACATAAAGTAAAATACTGAAAATTAAATACTGAAAAGTAAATGCTGAAAGTAAATGCTGAAGTAAATGCTGAAATTAATACTGAAAATTAAATGCTTGAAAGTAAATTACTGAAAGTAATTGCTGAAAGTAAATTGCTGAAAAGTAAATTGCTGAAAATAAAAACTGAAAATTAAAGAAAGAAAAGTATTGTGCGTAAAAGTAAATTGCGGAAAGTAAAAACTGAAAAGTAAAGAAAAGAAAGTGCGAAAGCGGAAATTAATTACTGAAAGCTGTAAAAACAAACAAGATACAATCTTCTTAGTATTCTTAAGGAATTCCTTAGAAGAAAGTATGAATTTTACAAATGAAATGGCTTGGTATTTATAGGCAAAATTTTGCCTCCATCAAATCATCCACCAAATCAATTATTAATTGCTCCACTAATTGCTCCACCAAATCCATATTAATTACTCCACTAATCTCTTATCATGTTGGTGATGATTTGATAATTTTTATTATTTATTTATTAATTTATTTTTTACTTTGAAAATGATTGAAAGTGACTTTAATAATTACACACAACACACTTCTGGATGGTTCATCCATTTCGGGCATGAAATCCTCAGAATTCGAAATTATTTTGTCTTCAAAGCTGTAGATCTTTGATTTTTCTTTAATCTGGAACTTGAATCAGCTCAATCCGATATCGGAGTAATAAGTTATGCCCAAATACAACAGATGCGCAAAACTGGAATTTCCAAAACTGCACTTCGTCAAAAACGCCCTTTCAAGTTTCCAATCTCCAAAATTAAATATCAAGTCCAATAATGCCCTTATTTCACCCATATTTCGTCCTAAATGATTTCATTGAGATCCTATATTATTTTATCTGCAAAATAAACTAAACACATCAAAACGTTCATCAAACCCGAGAAACTAAACAAAATATTAAGTTAAAGGGGCGGTAAATATGATATATTTTCCGCTCATCACACCCCAAACCTAACATTTTGCTAGTCCTCGAGCAAAACAATAAAATAAAATACAAGAAACAATTAAAATTAAACTAAGCCATTTTCGTAGGGATCACAGTTGCATTTAGCATATGCAACAAAACTTTAAACCCCTAGGTGTCCCTAGTGGACGAGTTATAGTCTCGTGAGGGCTTACAGCAACGATACCCACAACGTTTTACAAAAGTAAAAAGGTAGTGAAACTAATGCACACAAAAGCAAAAAGACAAGAGAAAATAGAAGAATAAAGAAGTTAGTGACTAATCAGGTGAAACTTCTACTCCAAATCAATAGTTGTTTTGTTTCATTCTAAATTACCGAATAAGTAAATTCTCCGATTATTTTTACCATTCTCCATATACACAGTCGACAAAATATTAATCAACTCATTTTTGCCCACAACAGTCATAAGTGCAGTTGATAAGAGAGTAATATTTTTGTCCTAAAGTTCTATCAGATTTCACACCTTTAGGTAGCAATGGAATAATTTTTCTTGATTTTTTCTGATTTTTTATTTATTTATATACAATATCTTCCGTCTATGTAGCGAGTGTTGGGTCGGTGGCTTCCAAACCAGTTTGTTTTAGGGCACCAGGTGTTAAGACACCCCTACGGACTTAATTACTCAGACTTCATATATATATATTTTTTTGCAGTATCTTTGATCCATGTAGCGAGCTTTGGGCCAGTGACTCCCAGACCAGTAGGTTTTAGGGCACTAGATATTAAAACACCCTTACAGACTTAATAACTCGGATCTCATATTTTTTTTTACTCCATTGCTTTTTGAGATGCTTCCTCCAATTAAACTAGAGCACTGAATATTACAAACTTTTCAATTTTAACTCCTCTCCGTATGTTACTATATATATTGATAATATCTGTCAACTGAGCATATGAAGATCCATTTTAGTCTGTTTTAAGGAGAATTCATAAATTAAATAATTTAAAAGGAAATAACAAAAATTAACTTATTTCGAAAATAGGCTTGAGATACGTCTCAGGAGTGGAAACTCCTTACTTAGCTATCTCTTACCAATTTCACCCTTTCAGTCAAAATAAAAACACAAAAACGCAAAATATTTTTGTAATTTTTGAAAAATTTCAATTTTTTTTTGTATTTTTCGAAAAATTTTGGACTAAAAATAAAAACAACACACAAAACTAAAAACAAGGTACTGATCAACTAATCCCCTCCCCCAAACCTTAATGAGATATTGTCCCCAATGTCTTAAAAAGTAGAAGAAGAGTTTAGAAAATAATACCTGGTTAGCTGAAATTCTACAGGAAATTAAAGGTTAAGATCCAAATTAATCCTACGCCTCTTACCACGATCGTCCTCAGACCAATTTATCTTTGAAAGGATATGGTCAACTCGTGGTTCATAGGCTATGAGTTGGTCTATTAGATCCGGAGCAGTTCTGGTAGTAAAGAGGAGTTCTTTCAAAGGTTTTGACACGAACCCATTTTCCGGGCATCATCAAGAAACACACAAAGAAAATCATAAAATCCATCAACATTGTACAGCCCAATTGGTTTCTGGTGTATGTTCAGGTTCGCCCAAGATAGCACAATAAAAAATTTCCTCCAATGTACCCAAGCCACCTGGCCAAAGCAATAAAAGCATCAGCACGTTAATCATTTCTACCAAACGTTCAGACATACCTGGCACGATCAGTTCCTCTCTGTTTGATGGTTCAATAAGATTTGATCTGCCAAGGGTTTTGGGATGATTCCCAAACGTGACTGCTCATTCCTGTACCTACAGCTTTGAAACGATCCCCATAAGTCCAAGATTTCTTCCGCCATATATTAAGTGCATATTCCTTGCAGCTAAGACTCGACCCAATTCTGTGCTGTTCTACGTATTGTGGTTAAGTACCAACACTACTACCGCAAAACACACAGATGTTTCAACTCGTCTTCTTGAAGTGGCTTCCATTTTTTATGTATTTTTTTCTCAACTCTGGATGCCTTCAAAAGTGCAATGACGGGCTGAATTTATAGTACCTGAAAAGGGTGAGTAAAAATAGCACAAGTATCTTCCAGAGGACGATTAGTAGCGAAATAATATCGTGATAGTCAAAAAGGTTGGATCCTGTCGGAGAAAATAAAAAGAAAACAACAAAACAAATCACAATTATTAAGAAAGACAAAGAGATATAATATTTACAAGAATTTACAGCTTGATTGACGTCTATGCGTCAGAGACAAGCTTCCCATCCAATTTCTTATAAATTGGCAAACATGGTCTTTTTTAGTCAGTCCCAAGACTTAACAGTTGTCTTTCCTTTTGGAATTGTGCATATAACATGTGAATTTCATGATACACACATCCACTGGGATGCGTCTCAAGAGTTTTAGATATGTCATCCCAAAGACTCCTTACTCAAGCCATCCCTAATGAAGTTAATCTTATCTTCGCGGTTATCGGACACCATTCCTAAAGAACGACAACGAGCATTACAAATTAGCGAGCACATTATAACAAACACACAATTCTTTTGGCTCTTCTCTTTTTAGCATATGTGCCTCTTTCCAAAACCAGACAGATGTGAAATAAAAGAGTCAGAAACTCACATGCCAATCGAACCCGTGCTTCAATAACCAACGAATGTCAGTAGGAATACCTT
This sequence comes from Zanthoxylum bungeanum, assembly GCA_019454045.1. Classification (NCBI taxonomy): domain Eukaryota; kingdom Viridiplantae; phylum Streptophyta; class Magnoliopsida; order Sapindales; family Rutaceae; genus Zanthoxylum; species Zanthoxylum bungeanum. Next base: position 8,712 of record SKCR01013508.1, read on the forward strand.
TGATCATCAGTAGTCTCATCCGTTCTAAGCGAGCTTTGTAAACTTTCATCAGAGATTTTTGAGGGAGAGAAGGAAATTGCTTGCGAAGATTTGCGAGAGCTTCTTCCATCTTGAAATGACTAAACTTGTAAAAATTAAAACACACAAAAATTAAAAACACACCAAATCACAATATATACAAAAATTGAATGGTTGCCTCCCTGTGAGCGCTAAGTTTAAAGTTGTCAGCTAGACGTGGACTTCTCGAACGTTAGGCTAGATCTGAAAGTGTGACACTTTTTTTTGTTGCTCAAATGATTCTCCATAGTAGTGCTTAACACGCTTGTTTTTAACCTTGAAAGTTTTGTTGGAGTCAGGATCATGTATCTCAACGGCTCTTCTGGTAAAACCTTGGTGATCACAAATGGACCTGACCACCGTGATTTTGGCTTCCATGGGAAGAATTTCCCCCTTGATTTGTTTAACAGTACCTTCTGCCCTGGTTCCAGTTGTATGCACACTATCTTCTTATTATGTCTTTTCCTTGCCTTTTCCTTGTACAATTTGGCATCCTTAAAAGGCTGTATGTGAAATTCCTCCAATTCGTTGAGCTGGTGGAACTTTTCTCTTCTGTTGCTTGTAGTGCAATAATAGGCTTCTTCAGTACAAAAGATCGCTTTATCTTTAGGCTCCACAGGCAATTGACATGTTTTAAGTTTGTCAGTAGAACTTTGTCTTGCATTGCGAGTCTGAATGGTACTGTGTATCACATCAGTTTGAAACATTCCTCATTCTTTTCATCATCTGGGGAATTCATGGCCTTGAAAACATTGAATGTTACTTCTTGGTCATGTACCCTCATGGTTAATTCTCATTTTTGTACATCAATAATGGTTCGACCTGTAGCCAAGAATGGTCTCCCGAGGATGATTGGCACGTCTGCGTCTTCTCCATATCAAGGACAATAAAATCTGCTGGGAAAATGAATTGTCAACCTTGACCAGCACATCTTCAACTACGCCTCTTGGAAATACGAGCGTTCTATCAGCAAGTTGTAGTGAGACTGAAGTGGGCATTGTTTCTCCAATCTGCAGTTTCCTGAAAATAGAAAAAAGGCATCAAGTTAACACTAGCACCTAAATCACACAGAGCCTTACCGAAGTCATGTCTCTCCTATGGTGCAAGGAACAGTGAAACTGCCAGGATCTTTCAACTTGGAGGAGGAAGTTTTCTCTGAATGATGGCGCTGCATTCTTCTGATAATGCTACTGTCTCATAATCTCCCAATCTCCGCTTTGTGAAAGAATGTCTTACATGAATTTGCATAGCTGGGCATTTTGTTCCAACGCTTCTGCAAATGGAATGTTGATATGCAGCTTTTTGAACACCTCGAAGAATAGAGCAAACTGCTTGTCCAGTTTTTATTCTTCTGAAGACGCTGAGGAAAAATGTGGAGGTGGAGTGATCTGTTCTTTTTCCTTTGCTTCTTTTTCCTCCATCTGTTGCTTTGTTTCTTTTGGAAAATCTTCAATGTTGTTGCCTTGATTCCAACATCTTTGTTGATTTCAGTACCGCTTTTTAACATGATGGCATGACATTGCTCATTCCCCATGTTCCTTGGATTGGCTCTGTTGCTAGGAAGGGTACATGGCGGTCTGTACTCTGAGCATTGGCCAGTTGTCCAATTTGATTCTCCAGTGCTTTAATAGAAGCTGATTGATTGAATTAATGCTGCTTGGGATTGAAACATAACATCATATCTTGCTGCTTGAGATTGAAACATAGCATCATATCTTGTGCTTGAGAGTCGTGTTTTGCTTCTATCTTTTTCAAGTGGGTCAACACTTCTGTTATTCCTGGTTCATTTGCCCGTTCCTGGCTTTTTTTGTTGTTGGAATCCGAGTGGTGGATTGTTCATTTGCCCTGAATTATGCTCCATGCGAAATTGGGATGATTCCTCCACCCTGGGTGTTTAGGGTTGGAATATGGATTGTTTCCCCTGTCTGTTGAAATTATTGACATAATTCACCGTTTCTTTATGTTGGTTGAAAGATTCTGACTCAGGTGCTCCTCCAAATGGTGAAATTGTGGATCCACCATTAACTTTTATGTTAAGATTTCCAGATTTTTGCAAATCACATCCAGCTTGGAATTCAGTGCTTTGTTGGGCTCCAACTTCATAAATTCCTGCCAATTCTTTGATCATGCTCATTTCTGTTGGCCATAAAGAATTGTTGTTGGCCATTTCTTCGATTAGGTCTCAGGCTTCATCTTCTCCTTTTGCCATTAAAGCTCCTCCAGCAGCCGCATCGATTGTGGTTCTCATTATTCCAGAAAGTCCATTATAGAATGTTTGGACTTGAAGCCATTTTGGAATCTCATGTGATGACATTTCCGGAGCAAATCTTTGTACCTTTTCCAAATTCGCAGAGGGATTCTGAATCTTGTTGTACAAAGGATGTGATGTCATTCCTCAGCTTTCGGTTCTGGCTGGTGGAAAGTACTTTGCAAGAAATTTGGTGGGCTAAAGTGTTCCACGTGTGATAGAACCTGCTGGTAGTGAATGTAGCCAAGCTTTAGCTCTGTCCTTCAAGGAGTATGGGAAAAACACGCAGTCTCATTTGCTTCTTCTGATGCTCTATTGTAGTTGAAAGTGCCGCAAACTTCAGAAGTTACTGATGTGGGCATTAGGATCTTCAGTTGCATTCCCTCGGAATGAACTGATGCTGATGAATCATCTAAATGCATGTTTTGATGTCACACGCATTTGCTGGTAAGGAGGAAATACAATACAGGAAATGAGTCTGTCAACCACCGGAATGGTTCTGT
>SKCR01013509.1:0-11574 GCA_019454045.1 Zanthoxylum bungeanum
CAGTTGGGTGGGCGAGGGCCCCATGTATCTTGTATCAGTATCAGGGGCGAGGCACCAGTATCAGTATCAGTCAGTTATCAGTTTGGGGCGAGGCCCATATCAGTATCAGCATATGGGGCAAGGCCCATATCAGTATCAGTTTGGGGCGAGGCCAATCAGCAGTATCAGCATCTGGGGCGAGGCCCACATCAGTATCAGTTTGGGACGAGGCCCACATCAGTATCAGTTTGGGGATGAGGCCCACTTTTTCAACGGTGTTGGGTCGAGGTGCCCAGGGTCGAGGTCCCCCGTTGTCGGTTTGTAGTTTCGGGATGTATCCAAGGGTCGATGACCCACTACATCATCAGTTTAAGGGCGAGGCCCACTTTGTCAGCGGTGTTGGGTCGAGGTGCCCCCCGTTTGTAGGTTGTAGTTCCGGGATGTGTCCCAGGGTCGAGGCCCACTACATCATCGTTTGAGGGCGAGTTCCTATTGTCAATGGTATTGGTTCGAGGGCCCCATTGTCGGTTTGTAGTTCCGGGATGCGTCCCAGGGTCGAGGACCACTACATCATCAGTTTGAGGGCGAGGGGTCCCTATTGTCAGCGGTATTGGGTCGAGGTGCCCAGGGTCGAGGTGCCCCCGTTGTCGGTTGTAGTTCCGGGATGCTTCCCAGGGTCGAGGGTGCCTATTACATCATCATATTAAGGGCGAGGTCCTATTGTCAGCGGTGTTGGGTCGAGGTACCCCCGTTGTCGTTGTAGTTCCGGGATGCGTCCCAGGTCGAGGTGCCCACTACATCATCAATTAAGGGCGAGGTCCCTATTGTCAGCGGTTTGGGTCGAGGTGCCCAGGGTCGAGGTGCCCCCGTTGTCGGTTGTAGTTCCGGGATGCGTACCAGGGTCGAGGTGCCCACTGCATCATCATATTGAGGGCGAGGTTCCCTTTTGTCAGCGGTTATTGGGTCGAGGTGCCCGGGGTCGAGGTGCCCCATTGTCGGTTGTAGTTCCGGGATGCGTCCCAGGGTCGAGGTGCCCACTACATCATCATATAGAGGGCGAGGTCCCTATTGTCAGCGGTATTGGGTCGGGGTGCCCCCGTTGTCGGTTTGCAAATCGGGGGAAGCGTCCCAGGGTCGAGGGCCCACTGCATCATCATCACAGTTCACATTCGCTGGTTCGGGAACAAAGCCTAGATGTCGAGGCGCCTCACCACCATATCTACTACATCATCAAATCGGTTCGAAGCAGCGCGGCAAACCAGGTGGCAGCCGGCGAGCCAGGTAAGTGAAAATGCATTACACGTACTTTGATAGGATTGTCATTGTCACACACTGCACAAGTCCCATCAAAGTGGGGGTGACTGTAGGCACTTTATTTTTGCATATAAAACCCGATGATGAGTCTCATTTAGAGGCACTACCTTATAAGTCGCGGAAGTCGCGGGAAACGGACGTCGGAAGGGCAAAGTTGGAAATTAGCATTTTGTCGGATTTTACTCGCTTGTTTCGCTTCGGGTTCGCTTGTGGGACCTCTATTTTACAACTCACCAAACCCATTAAATTACATCTCACAAATTAAATAATTAAAATATTTAAAATACATGTCACAAATTAAATTAAATTAAATTCCAAAATTAAAAATAAAATCACTCACCAAAATTTTAATAAATCACTCACCAATTAAAGATATTTACCCACCAAAATAAATATCATTGTCTAAACTAATTAAATCAAATACTACACATATAAATTAATTGATTTTGTTCCTAATAAACCGATGCAGAAAACCTAACCTACCCTCTCACTATATAAACAAGACATCTTCTCGGCTGACCTCTCTAATCATTCACGGAAAGACATAACCGAACCCTAAAAGCCTTCCATCTTCACGCCCACTAACTGCAAACCCTAGTCCCCTTCACGTAACCGCCCTAAGCAACAACAACTCACAGCAAACCAAATGAAACCCTTCTTCACGCCATAAACCTGCACGCCATCTGCAACCTTCACGCCAACACACTCAGCAATGCCCTCATTCACCCACGCCGCTTGCTACTAAACACTGCCTCTCCTCTCCTCTCACGTCCCTGCCACTTCCCCACACTGCTCACAAGCCCCTACACATTGCTTCCCCATTCACCCTCACAAACCTCACGCCTCAGCCCTATAATAAGTAGCCCGTGCACTACCTCACGGCTCCCTCTATCCCTTGACTCTCTCCTCAGAAGACTCTCATCTCTTTCACCCCACTGTTCTCACTCTCGGCAATGGACCGACCAACACTCGACAGATCCCAACTGCCTCTGAAACCAGCCCCTGAAAACACAAAGCAAACAGCCCTCACGGATCACTCACAGCCCCTTTTAACAAAACCAAAAACAAAGAAACCCTAAAGCGTGGCCAGCACTCTACTCACACCTTGACACGCTGCCACCACTAACAAACACAAACAGACACAAACAGCCACTCAGTGCACAAATCTGGACCATGAAACCCTAAGAAACCCTTCACAGCACCCCTTTCATCACACCAAATAACCCTCACGAAGCAGCCCATCACGCCACAACCTCACTCTCGGCAAGATTGCCCATCATCAACTCACAGCACTGACAACTCAAACGGCCTCTCACACATCGCTAACAGACCCTCATTCGCACAGCTCATTAACCTCGCCAAAGCTTTCACCCAACCACTTACACTACCCTTCACGCAGCTCTCACGCACAAGCTCACGCCAAACTGTCCCCAACCTAAACAAAACAGAACCTTCAGCCACAATACCATGCACAGGTAAAAGGTCAGCCCCAACTCACGTAACGGCACTCCTAAAAATGAGTCAATTGCCGTGAAACGCTAAGCCACAAACTGCCTCTTTTGACCGAAAACAAAGGCCACAAACCATCCCTAAACTGCACCTCCAAGCCACCGAAATTGCACCCAAACGATGGTAAAATTGCACCAAGAAACAATGAATAAAATAACTCCGAAAACAGCCCAAAAAACAGTGCAAAAACGGAGACAAAAAAAGTCCCTTATCACTGCAAAATAGTAACCAGAAACTGCAGTCTAAAACAGCAGTAAACGGAGTGTAAATAGCAGCCGAACAGCGAAACAGCGAAGGAAAATGTTGAACCAGTGAACCGGAGGAGTTGCGGAGCATCAATCCTTCCGACGGCCGTTGTGTAACGCGCTTTCGAGAGACGAGAAAAGAGGTTAGACCTGAGGGCACCCATTTATTCATTATCTTTCGTTTATTTTATTTAATTTGAATATTATCGCATGGAGTCGTTTCAGGCATGATGTGATGTGTGATTGTTGGATGAGCGGGATATGTGTTCCCTTTTGTGGTATATCGGATGGAAACCAAGACTTAAATTCCGTAGCCGATTCCGAATGGACGGTATTGCGGTTTGCACTCGGGATACAACGCCACGTACCGCTTAAGATGCACGTATCTCGTCTCATCCAAATTTGTATTTGAGCTTGTCATAGTTCTAGGCCATTTATTTATTATTTAAAGCATGGTTAATTTATTTGTTATTTATTTGTTAAAGCATATTTAGGTTGTTCCTTATGCATGTTATTAGTTTATGATGTGTTTGAATAATGATTTATACATGTTGATTTAATGGTTCAATATGCTCGTTGTGTTACATTGCGTGGAGTTATTTGGATGAAATGATGTTAGATATAAGTACCATTGAGCATGATTATTGAGTAGACTTGGTTAGTTCATTTCACAAATTATATCATCACAAGTGACATAAGTAAGGGACCATTCCGAACCCAACGGTTTGAGGTCTTCCCTTGCGAGGGGTGAGTGCGGCCTTAAATCTTGTTTTGTCCGGTTCACACCGGGTGGCGACTCCATGTTATTTCGTACTTCCCAACTAGGCCGCGAGCCTAGAACAGCGTCGCCCAGGTTCTATTGTCTACAGTTGCTTTGAAGGGCCTCTTCCAACGGTAAAGTGACAAAAAATATTTTGTCTCATTTCGTGCTTGTGCCACCTTTTTAACCTTTATTGCTCCAGTGGTTCCTGAAAAGAAAGAAATAAAATCAGGAGGTCTCGTATGGTGTTTGACCTTGAATGGAAATTCCATTCTATCAAGCTTCCGAGTGATATCTCTAAATTGTACTCCCCAAAACAGTGATGTTTCTTCTGAATGCTCTGGATCTTTAATAAGTCAGACATTTGCTTCTCCATTTGCTCTGCTTCTTGCTCCACATTTTCTTCACAATTTATTTGAAAATTTCTGCATTTAACTCTTCATCTGTCGTCTGTGCAATGCATGCTTCAAAATTATCAACCTGAGGATGTAAAGAAATGTCAGATTTTAGGTCTTCATCCTCTGATCTGGGTGAAATGATTGGCTCAGTTAGATCTTCTTCAAACATTTTTGCAATGGAAGCTCCAAGATCTTCATTTTGATGATACATAATTCATCCTCAAGTGTTGGTGCAGTTGGTACAAATAGCTCAGCTTCATCTTCATTAGAGTCAGAATAATAAAAATCAAATAGAGACTTCACTGGTTTGGGCTCTGAACTGATACCTCTGATTATTGATTCTACTCAGCATCCTCCTCTGTTGAAGTGTCATTGTGAAATGATTGGTACTCGGAGGCTTCATCTGTGTCATCTGAAACTGGTTCTTGAGGTATGTAGTTATGGTTTTCTGTTAATTGTCTCGTTTGTTCTGTCAGTCTCTAAATGAATTCTGACTGTCTCTGAATACTTTCGAATTGCTTCTGGCATATTTCAAGCATTGTATCCAACTCTTCGTCTCGTTTCTTGTTCCAATCTTTGAGCATGTCAACCAATTGTTCTTCCTCTGATGGTTCTGATTGTTGATGAAGATCATAGGTAGATGGTGGATAAGATGGAAAATATGGTTCTGTGAAATGTGATGGCTCTTCATACCATGAAGGATCTTGATAGCTCTGCCACCCTTGATGGTAGTTGTACTCGCAATAATCTATAGGGTGGTTACCATTACATATGTCACATATCCCCATTGCGTTCTGTTGAGCAAATGTAGTGTCGCTTGGTTCTGGCTTCCAGTGATAATCATTGGGCTGGACAACAGGCCTCAGAAAACCGGACTATTCCTCCCAGATTTTGGGGTGTATCTTCTAGTAAAGTTCATGATCTCTCAATCTCCCAATAATGTTCCATTTGTCAATCACCTGAAAACAAAAAAAAGAAATAAAAATTACAAATAAAAATAAAGAAAATTAGATACATAACTCAAGAAAAATAAGTCCCCGGCAACGGTGCCAAAAACTTGACCGGCGTAAACACACACGTATAACGCAAGCGTACGTATCATTCAAGTAGTATAAAAATATCGATCTCACGTGGACTTAATTCCTACTGTTGTTATTAATTATTGATACTATTTATTTACCACATCAATCTTATTGGTGATCAGACAACAAGAAGCATTAAGCTTAAGACTCAATAAACAAACTAAAGAATTACCCATAAAAAGAAAATCAATTATTAAGTATGAATATTGTGTTCATCACTTCCTTAGAATAAAAATAAAATGCTGGGGTTAGATGATCCACATTTAATATTTCTTATCTAGAAATCTCACTTATTATAATATATAAATTATTTTATGTTCTGCTTCTCATGAATTAATAATGTTAAACATTTAAAACCAGCCATAGGCGGTAGGTAATCATTTAGTCCGACTACATCAGCCATATGGCGGTAATTATCTGTCACATAAAGACCAGCCATATAGGCGGTAAAGTAATTTATATTTAGACCGACCAAATAGGCGGTAATAAAGTGTGCCATAATCAATCCAGTTAAATTATAATTTATAAATTATAATTAAGTGAGATTTACCTAGATAATTCTATTAAAGGTTTCACCTTTTACCCCAGCGGAAATTTAACTACAAAACAAAAAAGTAAATAAATAAAAAGCTGTGTAATAAAAACTAAAAATAAAATTACATAATTTTAAATATTACAAAAACTAGATGCTTCCTATGAAATCAGGGAAAAAATCCCAAGGAAAGCACAACAAATGAAGTGGTGAAGGCCTCAATTTATAGGCAATTTCTGGGGCCGGCGTCACGACGCTGAAGCTCCCAGCGTCACGATGCTGGCACATGTTTTCAGTCAACGCATCTTTTGACCACGCGAATTGTCGGCTCAATCAAATGATGACACGTAGCACGCGGTGAGAGTGGTGCAATGAGGAAGGCGACACGTGGGAGAATGTGATTTACCGATAATTCGGTCCAATGAGAAGGTGACACGTGTCATGCGGAGTGTCGGCACCATAGGTTTGTGACACGTGGCACTCGGCGTATTTTAGCTAGATCTTCTGTGTGACACTTGGCACGGTGTAGGCACTGCATCTTTACACATAAGTCCCTATGATGAGTCTCATTTTGGAGACACTACCTTTTAAGTCACGGAGGTCACGGGAAACGGACATCGGAAGGGGAAATTCAGAATAAATAAGGTTCACTGTTTTCATTAGTGCTGCGTTCGTGTTTACGTTCGAACGTCAAACGAATTACGGGCGTTCGTTGCCGCGTTCGAGGAAGCATTCGAACGGTGTCGGTAATTCTGGTTTTGCTGCTAGCCTCACATCCAGCCCAATTAGCCCCCCCAAAGCCCATAAAACACATCCCAATTTAAATAAATAAATATTAATTAAAACATTAACTAAATAAGATAATAATTAAATTAATTAAATAATTAAAAAAACATATACCAACATAAAATAAACAATTACCAACTTAAACTAAAATCATACCTAAATAAACAAATCAAGATACTAAATCAAAAATATAATCATACCAAGTTAAAATCAATCAACCAATATATTCCTAACTAAAATATTGTATTCCTAATCCAACCAATCAAATATTCAACCTTCCCTATCTAGCCAAGATTTGTCCCCCCTCAATCTTTGACTTCCCTTAACCAAACCAAATCAAATCCATTGCTTCCCTTAACCAACACCAAATCAAATCCCTCTTTAATTAGCCAAATCCCTTTCCTTGTCAAGCCTAACCCTTTGCCTATAAAAAGAACCCTTCACCAACCTTCTAAACCCTAGTCCCTAGCTCATACACAACCACAAGAAAATTACAGGAGAAGACACCCAAAAAAAAACAGTAAGCAAAAGATAAGAGGAAACGGCAGCGAAACCACAAGGAAACAATAGCAAAAGATGGAGAACGACGACTCAAAACAGTAAGACAACGAACGAGAACAGTGAACCAGTGAACCGGGAGAGTTGCGGAGTATCCACCCTTCCGACGATCATGTACCGTACATCCGAGAGGTGATTTAAAAGGTTAGACCTGAGGGTACTTTTCATTAGTTTATATTCGTATGCATGATGTGATGTGACACGCATGGGCTTAGTATGTTGGCCTAAAGGTCCTCTCTTTGAGAGATCAAGAGCCCCAAAAGCCACATTCAAGGTAGTACTTCGCCGCGCCCCTTTATTTTGTTGTTGATGTATTGCGTCCCATTTCATGCATCAGGTCTGTTCCCGTTCGAACGCGTTTATGAACGCAACTCGAACGCGCATGTGTTTTTGCCTTATCATGCATCAGGTATCATTTCCGTTCGAACTCGTTTACGAACGCCATTCGAACGTGAGCATTCTGTTTCATTTCCGTTCGAACGCGTTATCAAACGCCATACGAACACGAGCATTCTGTTTCATTTCCGTTCAAACGCGTTTACGAACGCTACTCGAACGTGAGCATTCTGTTTCATTTTCGTTCGAACGCGTTTACGAACGCTACACAAATGCGCACACACTGAACTGAGTCTGTCTTATCATATTCATGCATAATTGCCTCTTGGTTGATCTTTCTGTTTATATAAGCCAACGTATTATTTGTATCCCTGCATTTATCCATTCTATGTGTTCTCGGGATTGTATTCAAGCATGATTAGGCTGTTAGCATGTATTTGGTTAATAGGTTCATGAGATAGTACTCAAGCATGATTATGTGTTCTTAGTTTTCCATATCATAGGATTGAAATATGTTCATGAGATTGCCATGTGATGTTGCATGTTGTGATGAACTTGTTGATGTATGCATATGAATTTAGAAGCATGATATTTTTGGAAATAAATGTTATTTAAGCCTGGTTAAATTATTATATAAATCCTTTATTACAAGTGACATAAGTAAGGGACCATTCCGAACCCAACGGTTTGAGGTCTTCCCTTGCGAGGGGTGAGTGCGGCCTTAAATCTCATTTTCCCGGTTCACACCGGGTGGCGACTCCATTACTCTCCGGTTTAGTCCCCCGTGGCTACTCTGTACTCCCAACTAGGCCGCAAGCCTAGGAACAGCATGCGTCGCCCAGATTTCCTGTGTTCCTACAGTCTGGCGACTCCACTGGGGATAGAGAATTGGCCCCGAAATATTGACTTGTGATGTTTGGGTTTATGTTTTAATTGACCGTGTGTCTATAGTGGATAAAGTGAGGGTTTAATCAAAGGCATTTTTAGGCTAGGTAATGGTTTGGTGTCTTCCTTCATTCACTACCTTTCTAGAAGGAAAAGCTGTGAAGGCACCTAGATAGCCATCTACTCGTAGCCTATTGTGATGGACTAATTTGGATGACTCGTTGTTTATTCCTGACAACAAGCGATAATAGCCTAAGAGGCTTGGGTATTTAAGTGAGCCTCGCTCCACCTTCCCTCTGGGGATCTACAACGGGAAATTCATTTGACAGTCCATCACACACCATAGCTCATTGGCACGTACCTTAGTGTATAAAAAGGGGTGCGCTCACTTGGTCGCTCGAACCCTTGAGTGGGGAGACCTAGTTGTGGGCCATCCTTCGCCGGTGAGAGCCTTTGTCTATACCCTTGCTAACCCACCCATAGACCGGGTTGGCTAAAGTAACAATTATTTCCTTGAATATGTGCTTGTGGACCATCCTCATTGGATGCAGTTGGACTATTGTCAGAAATGCGGGCTTGTTGGGCCATTTAAACTGGGGCAAGTTCACACCTTATGACTATTAGGCCAAAAGCTTTGAAATGTTGATGGGCCACTTTGTAAAAATTATTATGTCATGTTTGCATCATCTTTCTTTTATGCTTATGTTTGGGAACATCGTTGTTTGGATCCATTTGGACCATTATCATGGGATATGGGCTTGTTGGGCCATTTAAACTGGGACAAGGACACATCTTATGACGATTGGGCCAAAAGGCTTCTAAATAACAATGGGCCATTTTATTCGGAATATTATCATTTGGATTTAGTTGGGCTCTTTGCCATAAGACATGAACTCGTTGGGCCATTTAAACTGGGACGGGTTCACTCTTACGATAGTTGTCCCAAAAGCTTCTAAAATGATAATAGGCCGATTTGTTTGAGAATTTTATTTGATTTAATATATGTTATATACTTCTTATGCACATCATGCATACATATACCTTGTTGCATCCTCTGTGTCTTAAAAAAGACACCATAGATACCGTTTGGGTTAGAGAAGGAACCAGACTCACTAAAAGAGCAAGTATGAGAGAATCCGATAATGAGGTGTCCCGTATGGATCAGTTAGAGAATGGTCTCGCCAATATCACTGAACAGTTGCAGGCTTGACTACTGCTATGGCTGGTATAGCTGGGTCTCATGCCGGGGTTAATTCTGGGGATATGAGGCAAGAGGAATCTCCGAACAGATTGAGGGATGATACCCCCGCTTTTGATGATGATATGGCAGAGTATGCAGCGGGTATGGTATCTGGGTCTTAGGCAGAATTTCAGAAGCTTCGGGATCAGGTTGAAACAGTTACCCGCAAATGAGGGGTAACACGAAGAGTTGTTAGATTATGAGGCAATGACCTTCGGAGAACAGCTGCCAACTCAGTTTAAAATGCCGGACATGGCCAAGTTTAATGGGAACGGAGACCCGAGGGTCCATCTGCAGCAATATGTCTCAGTCATGAGTTCAATGGGCCTATCACAGCGCCAAGTCCAAAAGATGTTTGGGATGTCACTCGAGGGGGCACCTGTGGTTTGGTATCATAGCCTTGAGAAGAAGGTTAAGGAAGATTGGAAGGAACTAGCTGATGCTTTTCTGAAGCAGTATGTTACAGACTTGGAAATTGACTTGTCACTCCGTGATTTGGAGAACACTAAGCAGAAGCCGGAAGAAAGCTTCAAGGAGTATGTAGACCGCTGGAGAAGCCAGCTCCTGAAAATGCAGACTCGGCCCTCTGAGAAGGACCAAATCAAAATGATCATCAAGGGCACCAAGTCCTCTATTTATAGTAAGCTGAGGAGGATGACTTCAATGATTTCTGATTTTCGACAGTTGAGGGAAACTGTCATGGATATTGAGGAAGAAGAGGCTGAAAACAGAAAGTCCTATGGCCAGAATAGGAGGACTCTGGGGGGTATTCTGAGACTAAGCCCGCTACTGTCGAGGTTGCTGCCATCAGGAACCAGCAATTCTCCGACCTTGGTAGACCTTTGTCGAAGGTATTTGAAAAGTTACAGGGACAAGGAATCTTGAAACCCTTAGAAGGCAAGCCACTTCCGCACCCCCCACCACCACACATAAATGTGAACCTTTATTGTCACTTCCACCAGCTACATGGCCATGACACCGACAACTGCACCCGCCTCAGGCATGAAATTCAAGATCTCATAGATTCCCATAAAATACCCAACCAATGAAAAGAAACCCTCAACCACCAATCTTCTCACATGGATGACAGTGAAGAACCATAGGCCGAGGAAGAAGGCAGTGCTGCGGATGATGGAGATGTTCCTCATAGTCTATTTGATCCAGTTTTTTTTAATGGCATTGATTTTGTTACTTTTTCGAACTCTTTTCCTCAACAATAATAAAGACGTTCATTTCGCTGAAACTCTTCTGCAATATGAGTATATTTGAGAAAAGTATTCAACCTTGCTACTATGGAATCCAGTGATGAACACGGGGAACCTTCGAAATAAGCAAACAGAAAAGATAAGATAGACATTCAGAAATTGGGAAATAGAGCTAGTGAAGATATCAGACTTGGAAGGGAATTAGTTCACCGAGCCGATCAACGTAGAAAGATTGAAGAGATAGCTTGTCTGAGGAAGAGAAGGCTAAGCAGTCACCAGGAGAATTGACAGAAGACCTAACCCGACGGGATAGGAAACCCAATCATGCATGCATACACGTAACATATTCGCATCATTTTTGTGTTTGTTCTGTTTTGTAATAACAGGTTTCAAAGGAGAAAAAGAGAAAGCGTCAAATACAAGCCAACCAGAAGCAGTAACTGTACAATATCAGCAGTTTTCGAGAATGAATCGCAGAGGGTCGAGGCCCGAATTAGTTTCAGTTTTGGGGATAAGTCCCAGGGTCAAGGCCCACATCACTATCAGTTTGGGGATGAGTCCCAAGGCGGAGGCCCACACCAGTATCAGTTTGGGATGAATCCCGAGGGCCGAGGCCCACATCAGTATCAGTGGGATGAATCCCGAGGGTCGAGGCCCACATCAGCATCAGTCGAGGGTCGAGGCCCACATCAGCATCAGTCTGGGGGCGAGGCCCATGTCAGTAGCAGTTGGGGCCGAGGCCCAC
>SKCR01013510.1:0-11437 GCA_019454045.1 Zanthoxylum bungeanum
TTGTCGTCTAAAGAGAGAGAAACGATTAATTCGGAATTAATAGAATTAATATATTTCGATATATATAGACGAAATTAGATTTCGACGCGGAATTAAAAGTAGATTTTATTCGAGCAAACGAGTTAATTTAGAATTAATTCGTTAGCGACGTAAATAATAATTTCGGTAGCCGCAATTATTCGATTGAATTAACGTCGCGACGTAAGCTCGGTATTTCGGAAAATATCGAACCCGAACGCGTGAGTGCACGTGGGCCCACTTTTCATTTGGAAACGTGTGGGGCCCACATGACACATGTCATTCTAATACATTGCATGTAGATAGTGTACAATACACTCAATGTTATTGCATGTAGATAGTGTACAATGCCTCATTGTTATTGCATGGAAATTGAGTGTTTGACACTCTAAGCCATTGCATGTTTGTGTCATAATTTTATTATTTATTTAATAATATTATGGCATAAATATAAATTGATTTTTGGTAAATCATTTTAAGTTAACACAAAACATTTCATCTCTCTCAAATGCTCTCTTCTCTCACGCCCAAATGGGCACAATGCTCACTGGTTTTGACCAGAAAAACGTGAGCAATAGGGAAGCTAAGAGTGGTTTCTCATGGTGAGAAATCAAGTGCTAGCACACTACCAGTCTTGCGAAGGTGGTAGGGAGGTTCGACCATGAGACGGGATCCATCCGACGAAGCTAGGAGCTCCGTTTCTCATTCAATTTTCTGTTTTTGTAGGCAGTGGACTGCATGTAGTAGGCTTACATGGCAGTGCGTTTTTTGGGTTCATTTGTCTTCAAATCGACTCTACCGATCAATGTGAGTATTCCGCTACCTCCGTTGATGTGTTCACACATAATTTCATGTCTTGTTTGATCTTGGGACCTTAGAAAAACTAACAGCTGTTCATGTTCCGTTCTCGATTCATTGCCAGGAACAGTATCACTACGACTTTCATCGAGTTCTACTTTCCTCCCACTAAACACTGCATTTAGGAATTCCTTCTCAAGGAAAACCGCATGTAGAGCAACAAATACTTTGTTCTCTTGTGGGTAATAGAAGTAATATCCTTTGGTTTCCCTAGGATATCCAACAAATAGGCATTTATCTGATTTGGGTTCAAGTTTGGTACCTTCCAAACGTTTGACGTATGCCCAGCAACCCCAAATCTTCAAGAATGAGAAACCTGGTTTCTTTCCTGTCCATATCTCATATGGAGTCTGTTCAACAGACTTTGACGGAACCCTATTCAAAATAAGAATTGCACTTTCTAATGCATGTCCCCAGAAGGATATAGGTAGCTCAGTGCGACTCATCATCGACCTTACCATGTCAAGCAAGGTACGGTTTCTCTGTTCAGACACACCATTTAATTGTGGTGTTCCAGGAGGAGTCCATTGTGAAAGAATACCATATTCTTTCAAGTAATCTTGAAACTCATTACTTAAGTATTCGCCACCACGGTCCGACCGTAATGTCTTAATACTCTTGCCTGTTTGTTTTTCAACTTCGTGTCGAAACTCTTTGAATTTCTCAAAGTTTCCGACTTGTGCATCATTAGATACACATAACCATAACGCGATGCATCATCCGTAAAGTTACGAAGTATCGATATCCACCTCTAGCCTGGCTAGACATGGGCCCACAAACGTCACTATGAACGAGGGCTAATAGTTCAGTGGTGCGTTCACCTTTACCACTAAAAGGCGATTTAGGCATTTTGCCTAATAAACAAGATTCGCAGACGTCATATGATTTGGATCAAATCCGTCCAAGTACCCACTCTTCGAAAGTGTGGATATGCGAGTCTTGTTGATGTGTCCCAGACGACAATGCCACAAATAAGTTTCTTCCTTTGGATTACTCATTTTGAGCCTTTTGTTTGTTATTTTACGTTTTGGAGATTTATTTATTCAAAATATAAAGACCATTATTTGCATCGGCTGTGCAAATTTCTGCATCATCTTATAAAAAATAACACCTGGTGTTTTTAAATACAAAAGTGTACCCATACTGGGTTAACAAAGATACAGAAATAATATTCCTAGTTAAACTAGGAACAAAATAACAGTCATTTAGTTTAAGTACATGCCCGAGGGCAGTTCCAAAACAAAAGTGCCTACGGCCAAAACAGCAACAGAAGTTCCATTTCCAACTCGTAGATCTACCTCCCCCGAAGCCAGTCTCCTGCTATCATGCAGATCCTGCACATCAGTACAAATATGAGAACCACAGCCAGAATCAAAAATCTAATTTTTATTAAGACTAGAAGTAGTCATATTTATCTCAATAACAAACATACCTGAGGCCGGTGCCTTGCCCGCCTGTATGTCCTCCTTGTGTCCCTTGTTCATGCGGCAGTCACGCTTCCAGTGACCTTTCTTGCCGCATTTCAGGCAAACATCTTGAGACTTGTCCCTTGGCTTCCCAGAAGCCTTTGTTGACTTGGCCTTGCGTTTGTTTCTATGCTTTTTTTCTTCTTACACCCCCAGTTGCCTTGAGCCCAGCTTTCAGCGTTTGAGATGTTGATGCAAAGTGCGCCTCGCGCTTGTTGCCTTTCAGAAGCTCTTTCTCTGACTCCTTGAGAATCGATAATAACTCTCCAAGAGTATCATCCGAATTCATCAATTTGTAGTTGATGACAATCTGTTTCGAAGTATCGGGTAGTGACTGTAGAAGTACATCTATAGACAACTCAGCCTCCAAGACTATACCCATATAGCCAATTGTTCAATATCGGCTATCATTTGAGTCCCATGGACCTCAACAGAACTACCATCAGTCATACGGGAGCGAAAGATTTTCTTCACTAACTCGTACCTCGCCATCCGCTTTAGTGCGGTGAAGATCTTGCAATCTTGCCATCATATTATAAGGATCCAAGTCCCTATTCTGGCGGCGAAAGTGTTGAGTCATTGAAGCAAGCATGATCGACTGAGCCGTGTCACAATCATCACTGTGAGTTTTCCATAACTCCAGCTCAAGTGGCTCAGTGGGCTTAGGCCCGAGAGGTTTTTGTATCGTATACAGTATCCTCTCCGCCCCAAGGACTATCCTTAGGTTCATTTCCCAGTCGGCGAAGTTGGTGCCCTTGAACACATTATCACCCATGATTATGTCACGGACATTTCGTTTGTTTGCCATCTTAACTACGATAATCTAATTATCTAGTTAACGATATGTGGGTACAGTCAAACTGTTACATAAAAAAAATAACTTGTATTAGTCCAACTAATGTGTAAATATTGACAAAATAAGTTGTGTAAGCGCGTAAAGCTAAGTATCTGAACGATAATTGCAAATTCAATACTAGCCTCCCACTAATTTCTGCAAGTCTCTAACCCTCTGTTGAGTACTCGGGAAATCCAATTTCCTAGTGGGCTAGGATCCCGTTAAATAACACCAACCTTGACTTTGGCCAACAAATTGTATGATATTTAACTAGGTAGATCTCGAGATCATTGGATCCCATCCAATTCCTAGATCCGGTAGGTGGACATCTAAGTCCGAAACTATACATATGTCAATGCATCCAATACATTTTCCTAACCATTTCCTCTGAATCAACTAAGCCTTGGCTTTGGCACAACAAACCTAATGATTCCAGTTAAGCGAGACCCTTGACGAGGAAAGTTTCGTAATCAATGTCGATGGACAAGAAGTGATCTTGACTTTGGCCAACAAATCACAACTTGGACAGGACACCGATGTGGAACAAAACTCTCATGATTCAAACACATCCTCAATTGACAAAGGCCTTGACTTTGGCCACAAACCAATGCCAATTTCAGATCTTGAGAAAGAATCATTCAACGGAGGGAAAATCGCTTATATTCTTGAGGGATTTTTCGCGTAATTGGCAACCAATTAATTTATCTTTGTTGGTCTCATCATCATACACCCTTAAGCATGCTTCTAAAACATCATAAAGCGCGTAAAGCTAAAGTAATAGCGATATACGGATGGATATGAACAACAACTTGTTCCTAGAACAAATCACTCCCTTTCCTCTCCCCGCTAGCACTATTCTACTCTTACCCAATTACATAATACAATAAGAGAAACCTCATTTACATTGAGGGGAATTAGGTGAGAAGAGAATACAAAGAGACAATAAGAGAAAGGCTGGACACGCAGGTCCAATTTATAATTCTAAATTTACAATAATTTCTAAAATTACCCTTCCCTTCTAATATCCATCTGATATAAACTATTCATACATCACATCCACATTCATTCATTCAAGGCATGTTATAAAACCAATCATATCCAATTAATTAGTATTTAATTAGGTGACAATACAATGTTCAAACAATTGTTTGTATTTGCGCGAGTCCAACTCAATTTGAGAATAAATACTTATAGTATGAATTCACGAATTATATCGAACTACTCGTTAAATCCAATTTAAGTCGTATTCAATTTAATTCTAAATTAAATATTTACACTTTTATTGTGCTTTTATAACTTAGATTCCAAATCTAATACAATCGGGTCTCAAAGCCCAACTAACATCTAATGTCCGTTTAATTAAAGTCCGATGGGCTTTCAATTGATTTCTTTAGGCTTGGGTTTTGGTCAATGTATGGGTCAAACCCAATTACCAAGCCCAATAAGGAATCACCCTCATATGCCATAAAATCAATATCAAGCCCATAAGGCCCATTAAACATAAAAGCCCATTTATTACATTTGGGCTTAAATGGTGTTGATTTAGGCCCATTTTGGATCCTATCCAAATGGTCCAATCTACTTGGCCCAACCAAGCCCATTATGTCCAAATATAATAGTTTTAGGCCCAATTCAAAATTAAGCCCAACTAACCAAATTTTAAAATTCCAAATTTTATAACTTAATTAATTAAAGTGTATTATCATGATTAATCCTTTAAATCAATATTCCCAAAATATCAAATTAATCCATTAATCATATTTTTATCTTAATATATGTCCAACATTATTTAATCAAAAAATCAAGTCCCTAATCCTCCATCAAGCATTCGGCCAAGGTGATTAAAATGGTTCCGATTTAGTTTTCAATCCAATCGAGTTACAAATCATCATTCCATATTGTTTCAAGTCATCTAATGTCTTAAAATTAAAAAATCATCTAGTCCATATGCTTGCATGTATTCGACCAAGCCTCATTTGGGTTGGAAAAATTAATCCAATTTATTTTCCATGAAATTGATGATGTATATCTAAATAACACATCTAAGCATATTTAATCAACCAAACTCATCAAATCATGCTTCATACAATTTTCCCCAAATAACATCCTAATATATTTGCATGCTCTTTAAGCTCAATGATACCATTGTTGGAAAAATAACCAAGCCCCAAGATCAACAAGAACAAGCAAAATATATAAATACATGGAATAAATTGAAGTATGGCGGAATCATACTCACAATACTTGAAAATGGATGCTTAGATGATGCGAAAACTCCTCCCTTGTGCAGTGAAGATCTCGGCCAAGAAGAAAAGAGGGACTCCAAGTCGAGTTTGATCCTTCCAAGCTCAAGGATTAGTTTCCCATATCACCTATGTATGATCCCTTGAAGGTGCTAGCCTTTGTTGTGATTTTGAATGCACAACTTCTTCAAATCTTGCCACAAAAATTGAAAATGGGAGAGCCCAAAACTGCATGTAGTTCGGCAATATGAGAGAGAGAGGAGTGTAATGATTTTTGTTACAAAAAATCAATTTATATTTATGCCATATATTTATTAAATTAATAATAAACTTATGACACAAATCATGCAATGGCTTAGAGTGTCAAACACTCAAACTCCATGCAAAACCATTGAGTGTATTGTACACTATCACCATGCAATGTATTAACATTAAATAATGCATAAAATGACATGTGTCATGTGGGCCCCACACGTTTCCAAATGAATGGGCCCCACGTGCACTCACGCGTTCGGGTTCGATATTTCCGAAATACCGAACTTACGTCGCGACGTTAATTAATCGAATTTAAATAAATAATTACGCCTAGTGAAATTATTATTTACGTCGCTAAGGAATTAATTCTAAATTAACTCGTTTGCCCGAATTAAAATCTAATTTTAATTTCGCGTCGAAATCGAATTTCGATTATTATATCGAATATAATAATTTTACGATTAATTCCAAATTAATCGTTCTCTCTCTTTGTATAGTACTTTATCCAAGATAAAGTCTCTCCGTAATTAATCCAAGATTAATCGAGTTTGAATCATACGTCATTGGTGAATTTTCGGGAAGCGACCCAAGAGATCTCTGGATATGTTGGCAGTAAATACGGCCGTCAGATTATCTGAATACGTACGTACCAGTACTACGTTTTTTTACCGATTTACAAGACAAGGTTAGCCTCTAGCAAAACGCCATGCCTACCCAATTCTCCAGAAATATTCTTATTGGAATATAAGATCTATAACGGCGTAGTATACCGTAGTATAGTGTATATCGAACCAGTATCGGATGATCACATGTAAGGCCTGGGGCTGGAGATGTGTCTGCCCCGTACGATACACATATCGGACATCAAGCAACCAGTCTCTTTGAATCGGATAATCCTGACCTAGTCATATTATCCCGATGGTTGCAACCATTATAGAGTACTAGTTCTGTATCCCTCGCGATCATCATCTCCATATGTCTGAAGTGATACTTCCATCTTGACATCACATCCAATACACTACGATTCTCGATAAACCCAGAAGAGGTGTACACAGAACCCGTTAAAGCCCTGGACCACCAAAACTAAAGTTTACCGATTGTCGTAAGTACTAGCGATGCAAGTCTCAGGTTAAGATCATATGCACCTACCCTGAAGCGGACTCCCATAGACACGTAGACATACTACCAATGGGATTCCGCGGGGTCTATCCAGAGCGAAGCTGTTTTCCGTACCATCGGTAAAACACAACCTCCTACCGCACTTGCATAAGTATCCTATACTTAAATATATGAGAACTATGCCGTTGTGCCCTCACAACATGCACAAGTGCAGTACTAGTCTATTCCGCATTATCGATGTCCAATCTCGATAATACTACGACTAGGGATATTTAATGATTAAACCTTTATGGATTGATACCGTCTCATATCATCACAATCCGGAACTAATCATAGGGACTCTTACCATTTATATCAAAGTAAATATTACAAAATGGTAAAAGGCATTTCATTACTATATAGTTAATTTTGTACAATAATACAATATCATTTACAAAATAGTGACGCTATGGGTCATAACTGTCTAACAGAAGATTATAATGATTTTGCCCTTTTCACATTCCAGAAATCTTTGGCCAGCCTTGGCCTTCTAGAATATTGAAGTAAGATGCGCCTTGCGCTACTTGCCTTATTGCAAACTTTGACTTTAGTCTCCTTGAGAATATTTATTAACTCTCCAGAGTTGTTTATTGCAATTTAATACTTCTAAGATCTAAGAATAGATCTATGAAGATCCTTCAATTTCATTATCATACTTTAAGGATCTAATACTTAGTTCTGATTAAGAAATTAAGGAGTCATTATGACAAGTATAATGAATTAAGCACTAAAGTATCATCACATGAATCTTCCAAATCATGCTCTACTATTTGCTTAACTCTGGGCTTAGGCCTAATATGTTATTTTATCAAATAAGTAACTTATTAGTTTCCAGGATCATCCTGAAATTTTATTCCCAATTTGAAAATTAAAGTCGTCTAAACACATTTTCCCTAGGATAATGTTTTAAAACTAATCTTTTCAATTTAATCTTGATTCTAATAGTCCAACTATTATCAACGATTTCAGGTACTATTTATATCATGATTACTATACTCCAACTATATAATCAAGTATACTTTTATTTTAAATCAAATATACTTTGATTACTATAATCCATTATATAATCAAATATAAATGATCGGTACTATTTATTATAATGATTACTACAGTCCAACCATTTAATCAATTAAATTAAATTGGTTAATTCAATTATATTGATTACTATAATCCAATTATAAAATCAACCATTATTGAATAGTTTGAATTACAGTCCAACTGTTTATTAAAACAACAATTAAATATTAGTCCAACTAATAAATAATATATATTTGACGAATGATATTGATTGAGCGCGTATTGGCAAGTAATTAACGAATATTGCAAATTTAATTCTCGCCTCCCACTATTTTTCGGCTAGCCTCTAACCATCTGTTGAGTACTCGGGAAACCCAGTTTCCTAGTGGGCTAGGATCCCGTTAAATAACACACAACCTTGTTTTGGCCAACAAGCTTGTATGATATTTAATTAGGTAGATCTCAAGATCAATTGGATCTCATCCAATTCCTAGATCCAGTAGGTGGACATCCAAGTCCGAAACATATATTTTTATATGCCAATATATCGAATATATTACCTAACCTTTTTCCTCTTAATCAACTAAGCCTTGGCTTTGGTACAACAAACTTATGATCCCAGTTAAGCGGAACCATTGACATGGAAAGCTTCGTAATCAATGTCGATGGACAAGAAGTGATCTTGACTTTGGCCAACAATCACAACTTGGACAAGACACCGATAGGGAACAAAACTCTCATGATTCAAACACATCCGCAATTGACAAAGGTCTTGACTTTGGCCAACAAACCAATGCCAACTTTGGATCTTGAGTAAGAATCACTCAATGGAAGGAAAAACGGTTAATATACTGTGAGGGTTTTTCGCGTGCAAATTGGCAACCAATTTATTATCTTTGTTAAGGTCTCATCATCATACACCCTTAAACAGGCATTCTAAATACATAATAAAGCGAGTATAATTAAAAAATTAATAATGATATGCGGATGGATATCTCACAAATTGTTCCTAGAACAAATCACTCCATTTCCTCTCCCAGCTAGAACTATTCTAACTTCTACCCAATTACAAAATACAATAAAGAAACCTCATTTACTTGAGGGGAATAGGTGAGAAGAGAATACAATGAGAGAGGAGATAAAAGGCTGGACACGTAGGTCCAATTTAATAAATTCCAAACTTATTACAACAATTTCCAAAACTGCCCTTGCCCTTCTAATATCCATCCGATATACATTATTCATACAACCATTCATGTATTCATACAAATCATGTTATTCAATCAATTTAATCCAATTAATTAATCTTTGAATTAATGACCATATAATGTTCATACAACGATTTGATTTGCTTGAGTCAAACTCGTTTAAGAATAAATACTCAAAGTAAGTATTCTTGAATTATATTGAACTACAACTTTAAATCCAATTTATTTTTATTCAATACTAATTCCAATTAATCCAAATTAAATACATACACTTACTTTTAAGCCTTAAAGACTTGGATTCCAAATCCAATCTTATTGGGTCTCAAGGCCCAATAACATCCAATGTCATTTCAATTAAAGTCCAATGGGCTTTTAATTGATTCTTAAGGCATGGGCTGTTAGACATTATGTCCCATAGCGTCACTGGTTTGTAATGATATTGTATTATTGTACAATATTAACTATGTGATAATGAAATTGCCTTTTGCCGTTTTGTAATATTATTTACTTTGATATATAAATGGCGAAAGTCCATATGATTAATACCGGATGAGATTATAGAGACAGTATCAATCCATAAAGGTTTAATTCATTAAATATCCCTAGTCGAAGTATTATCGAGATCGGACATCGATAATGCGGAATAGACTAGTATTGCGCTTGTAGACGTTGTGAGGGCACAACGGCATAGTTCTCATATATTTAAGTATTGGATACTTATGCAAGTGCGATAGGAGGTTGTGTTTTACCGATGGTACGGAAAACAGCTTCGCTCTGGATAGACCCCGCGGAATCCCATTGGTAGTATGTCTGCGTGTCTATGGGAGGCCGCATCAGGGTAGGTGTATATGGTCTTAACCTGAGACTTACATCGCTAGTACTTGCGACAATCGGTAAACTTTGGTTTTGGTGGTTGGGGACCTTAACCGGTTCTGTGTACACCTCTTCTGGTTTTATCGAGAATCGTAGTGTACTGGATGTGATGTCGAGATGGAAGTATCACTTCAGACATATGGAGGTGATGATCACGCAGGACACAGAACTAGTACTCTATAAAAGGTTGCAAACCGTCGGGACAATATGACCAGGTCAGGATTGTCCGATTTAAAGAGACTAGTTGCTTGATGTCCGATATATGTTTCGTACGGGGCAGACACATTTCCAGCCCCAGGCAACATGTGATCGTCCGATACTGGATCGATGTACGCAATACTACGGTATACTACGCTTGATATAGATCTAATATTCCAGTAAGAATATTTCTGGAGAATTGGGTAGGCATGGCGCTTTGCTAGAAGCCAACCTTGTCTTGTGAATCGGTAAGAATGTAGTACGAGGTACGTACGTGTTGGGATTATCCGACGACCGTATTTGCTGCCAACATATCCGGAGATCTCTTGGGTCGCTTCCTGAAGATTCACCTATGATATTTGATTCGGGCTTAATTAATCTTGGATTAATTGCGGAGAAACTTTATCTTGGATAAAGTGCCTTATTTAGAGAGAGAACGATTAATTTAGAATAATCGATAAAATTATTATATTCGATATAATAATCGAAATTCGATTTCGACGCGAAATTAAAATTAGATTTTAATTCGGGCAAATGAGTTAATTTAGATTAATTCGTTAGCGACGTAATAATAATTTCGCTAGGCGCAATTATTTATTTAAATTCGATTTAATTAACGTCGCGACGTAAGTTCGGTATTTCGGAAATATCGAACCCGAACGCATGAGTGCACGTGGGCCCACTTTCATTTGGAAACGTGTGGGGCCCACATGACACATGTCATTATATGCATTATTTAATTGTTAATACATTGCATGGTGATAGTGTACAATACACTCAATGGTTTTGCATGGAGTTTGAGTGTTTGACACTCTAAGCCATTGCATGATTTGTGTCATAAGTTTATTATTAATTTAATAAATATTATGGCATAAATATAAATTGATTTTTGTAACAAAGATAAGACAACTCTCCTCTCTCTCTCATAATGCCGTGACTTCCATTAGGGCAAAGAAGATTTGATTTTCTTTTCTCCATTTGCTAGCACATTGAAGGATCAAAGGAGGTGATAGGGAAACCATCAAGAGCTTGGAATACACAAAGCTTGGAGCTTCAACTCTCTTCCTCCCTTGGCCGAAACTTGAAGCTTGGATTCAAAGATTTTCTTCAACATTTCTCATCACAAAAGCTTTGTAAGTATGATTCTGCCATACTTCATCTTTTAATATATATATTCATTGTTGTATTTCATATGCTTAATCTTTCCTTGGGACATATAATAGAAACCAACAATGGTATCATGGAGCCATGGTTAAGCATGAAATACTTTAGGTTAAAATTTGGGTGAAATTGATTGAAGCATGTTCT
>SKCR01013511.1:0-11476 GCA_019454045.1 Zanthoxylum bungeanum
AATCACCCTTAAGTGCCATAAAACCAATTATAAGCCAATAAGGCCCAATTAAATTATTAAAGCATTAATTAAATTTTAATATTCCAAAAATTAAAGTCCAATTAATTAAAGTGTAATACCAAGATTAATATATTAAACCAAATATTTCAAAAATACCCATTTAATTTATTAATCATCAATTTTTCAAAAATAAATGTCCAACATTAATTTTAACAAAATCAACTCCTTTACATGTCCTATGTATTCGGCCAAGGTGAGTTTTTTGTGTCGATTTGTTTTTCAATCCGATTGAATTATAATCTACGTCGTACACGTTCTAAGTCATCCAATGATCTTAAACACACAAAATTTCAATCCACTCCAAGTAGCAACACATTCGGCCAAGGCATGAATTTGGGGAAAAAATCATCCAATGCATTTTTCATAAAATTGATTCCATATAACATCATGTTATATACATGCAAGCATACTTATTAATCAAATTTCACAAGAACATGCTTTAATCAATTTTGTCACACCATTCGGCCAAGGTCAAAATTTTGGGGAAAAATCATCCAATGCATTTTTCATAAAATTGATTCCATATAACATCATTCTATATACATGCAAGCATACTTATTCATCAATTTCACAAGAAATGCTTCAACCAATTTTATCAAATTTTAACCTAAAGTATTTCATGCTTAACCATGGCTCCATGATACCATTGTTGGTTCTATAATATGTCCCAAGGAAAGATTAAGCATACATGAAATACAAAAAGAATATATATAAAAGATGAAGTATGGCGGAATCATACTTACCAAGTCTTGTGATGAAGAAAATCAAGCCAAGATGGAAGCTCAAAGGTTATTAGGTTCGGCCAAGGAAGACAAGAAGAGGAAAGCTCCAAACTTTGTGTATTCCTTGCTCTATGATGGTTTCCCTATCACCTCTTTTGATCCCTTGAAAGTGCTAGCCTTGCATGTGAGAAGATGTTCCAAACAACAAGCCTTTCTTCAAGCTTTTGGCAACCAAAATTGAAGAAGATGAAGACCAAAACTGCATGCAGTTTTCGGTCATGAAAAGAGAGAGAAGAGAGAATTTTTCTTAATTGATTTTGATACCAAAAATCAATTTATATTTATGCCATAATATTTATTAAATAATAATAAATCTATGACACAAGCCATGCAAAGGCTTAGAGTGTCAAACACTCAAATTCCATGCATAACAATTAGAGTGAATTATACACTATCACCATGCAATGCATTATCAATAAAATAATGCATATAATGACATGTGTCATGTGGGCCCCACACGTTTCCAAATGAAAGTGGGCCCACGTGCACTCACGCGTTCGGGTTTGATATTTCCGAAATACCGAACTTACGTCGCGACGTTATTTAAATCGAATTTAAATAAATAATCGCGCCTAGAGAAATTATTATTTACGTCGCTAACGAATTAATTCTAAATTAACTCGTATGCCCGAATTAAAATCTAATTTTAATTTCACGTCGAAATCGAATTTCGATTATATATCGAATATAATAATTTTATCGATTAATTCCAAATTAATCGTTCTCTCTCTAAATAAGGCACTTTATCCGAGATAAAGTTTCTCCGCAATTAATCCAAGATTAATAAGTTCGAATCAAATATCATAGGTGAATCTTCAGGAAGCGACCCAAGAGATCTCCGGATATGTTGGCAGTAAATACGGTCGTCGGATAATCCGAGCACGCACGTACCTCGTACTACGTTCTTACCGATTCACAAGACAAGGTTGGCTTCTAGCAAAGCGCCATGCCTACCCAATTCTCCAGAAATATTCTTATAGGAATATAAGATCTATATCAAGCGTAGTATACCGTAGTATTGCGTACATCGATCCAGTATCGGATGATCACATGCTAGGCCTGGGGCTGGAGATGTGTCTGCCCCGTACGAAACATATATCGGACATCAAGCAGCTAGTCTCTTTAAATCAGACAATCCTGACCTAGTCATATTGTCCCGACGGTTGCAACCTTTTATAGAGTACTAGTTCTGTGTCCTGCGTGATCATCACCTCCATATGTCTGAAGCGATACTTCCATCTTGACATCACATCCAGTACACTACGATTCTCGATAAACCCAGAAGAGGTGTACACAGAACCGGTTAGGGTCCCCAACACACCAAAACCAAAGTTTACCGATTGTCGCAAGTACTAGCGATGTAAGTCTCAGGTTAAGACCATATACACCTACCCTGATGCGGCCTCCATAGACACGCAGACATACTACCAATGGGATTCCGCGGGGTCTATCCAGAGCGAAGCTGTTTTCCGTACCATCGGTAAAACACAACCTCCTATCGCACTTGCATAAGTATCCAATACTTAAAATATGAGAACTATGCCGTTGTGCCCTCACAACGTGCACAAGCGCAATACTAGTCTATTCCGCATTATCGATGTCCGATCTCGATAATACTCCGACTAGGGATATTTAATGATTAAACTTTTATAGATTGATACTGTCTCATATCATCTCAATCCAGTATTAATCATATGGACTTTCGCCATTTATTAATCAAAGTAAATATTATTACAAAACGGCAAAAGGCAATTTCATTATCACATAGTTAATTTTGTACAATAATATAATATCATTTACAAACAGTGACGCTATGGGACATAATGGTCTAACATATAGTACTTATAAATCCCACATGAGAACAATGTGATTGTTGCTCACCATGCGGTTTTCCTGAGAGGAATACCGATATGCAGTGGTCAGTGGGAGGATAGTGATACTCAATGAAAATCGGAGTAATACTATTCATAGCACGAAGTCCTTAATGGAACACAAACAATTCATCTATGATGAATCTGTACCATAATCTTCAAATACACAAGAAACGGGTAGATCGGATAGAGTCAGAAAACAACCTAGGGTATGGGTTTCTGATCTAACCTCATTAAGATGTCAATCTTATGGAGGTGTACCATCCGACTACATTATGAGGAAGTGATACGAGGTATCGACTCCCTGTTATGGCAAAGTGCCATGAGTCCGAAATGGATTCCATGTATAACGACTATTATGGATACTAGTTGTTGTGTACCACAAGGCGTTGTGCCTATGGTACATTATAACGTCTTCAAGAAGACATACATGGATGACAACATACCAACTTAAAGCTAGGCTTTTGACGGAAAGGTATCGTTATCAACATTGTGTTAATAACGGTTCAACCTTTTACCTGTTGCCATGGTAAGTCCATTTTGAAGATGCTTGTTGATAACTGTATATTTCATTTATGAAATATGTCAGTTACAAATCAAAATCGCTTTCCTGAAAAGGAAACCTTTTGGAGGATGTTTACAACATCCTGACGATTTTGTATAACCGACAAACAAGGTTTGCGGGTTATTCGATCCATGTTTGGATCAAAGCAAGCATAAGGTTCTTGGAACTGACGTTTTGAAATAATCATAATGGTTTATGATTTAACTCAAAACGAAATAATTCTTGTGTATATAAGGAGGTTAGTGGGAGACCGCACTGACAGTGAAATTCCCATAAAGCAATTGGTGAAAGCTTGGCTTTCATAGATATTCTTTCAATAGAAATTCTCCATAGAATTCTGGGGAGTAACAACCTTTATTCAGGGAATAAAGATCTACTGGGATAGATTTGGAGTTGTTAACACTCTCTGGGAAATTGTACATTTAAAATGTACTTGTATTGGTGTCTCATACGCTTCGAGCTATGGAGTCACAATTGGGTCAATCCAAGTGATAGTCACTGGATTGAACATTAAGAACATCTGGTAGTATCTGAGAGAACTAAAGATGTTGTCTTAAACTATGGAGATGGAGAACTTGAAGTGACTGGGATCACTACTGCAAGTTTCCAAACAATAAAATACTACGGTACTATAAAGTTTGAATAACGGGACAGTGAGCTGGAAATCTTCCGAGCAAGATAACTGTTGCCGAATAAACAACAAATGCGGATTATTGCTGCAGCTGAAGCAGCAATAGAAGCCATTTGGGTCGAAATAAATCTAATTAGATTAGATATAGTTCTGTTAGCAGCTGAGCTAGGCGTCAGCACAAGGCTAAAGAATTAAAGGTCTCATCGACGATCCAGATATATACTTCTATATTCATCTGATTCGTTCGGATCATACATCGTGGCGATGTGATGATCGTGTAAATCGCGTCAGACGATAATTAAGCAAATCCGCTGACGAAAACCTTTCCTCAGCAATTTGAGCGAATCGTACATAGTTCGGGTGTTAGACACTCGAGTGACTGGCTATGTGCCAAGTGGGAGATTGTTGGAAAAATGACCCATAGCGTCACTATTTGCACAGATCATTGTGTTGTTGTAGCAAATTAACTATGTGACAAGGAAATTGCACTCTCATCATTTGTGATTAGATCACCATAGATATATAAATGAAGAGAGGTCCCTATGATAGTTCCTGGATTGAGATGATATGAGACAGTATCAGTCCACAAAGGATTAATCATTAAATATCCCTAGCCGTAGTATTATCGAGACTGGACATCGATAATGCGGAATAGGCTAGTATTGCACTTGTGTGCGTTGTGAGGGCACAACGGCATAGTTCTCATATATAAGTGTGGATACTTATGCAAGTGCGATAGGAGGTCGTGTTTCACCGATGGTACGGGAAACAGCTTCGCTCTGGATAGACCCCTCGGAATCCCATTGGTATTATGAATATGTGTCTATGGGAGGCCGAAATCAAGGTAGGTGTGTATAGTCTTAACCTGAGACTTACATCACTAATGCTTACGACAATCGATATACTTTAGTTGAGGTCGTCTAGGACTGTAACTGGTTCTGTGTACGCCAATGCCGGGTATATTGAGAATCGTAGTGTATTGGATGTGATGTCAAGACGGAAGTATCACTCCAGTCATAGTGGAGATGATGTCACGCAGGATACGGTATTAGTGCTCTTAAGAGATGCGCATCCAATCGTGATATTATGACCAGGTCATGAATATCCGATTATAGAGACTAGTTACCAGACATCCGATATGTGTTTCGGACGGGGCAGACACTTATCCAGCCCCAGCCCTAGCACGTGACTATCCGATACTGGGCCGATACGCACAATACATTAGTATACTACGCTTGATACAGATCTTAATATTCTTTAATGGATATGTCCGGAGAATTAGGTAGACTTGGTGCTTTGCTAGGAGTCGACCTTGTCTCGTAAATCGGTAGAACGTAGTACTTGGTACGTACGTGATTCGGATACTCCGATGACCGTATTTACTGCCAGATTATCCGGGGATCTCATGGGTCGCTTCCCGATAATCCACCGATGACGCACAACTCGCACTCTTGAATAATCTGGGATTATACAGAAGAGAGAGAAAATTAATCTAGGATTAATAACGGAGATGTTTTATCCGGGATAAAATGTCGTCTAAAGAGAGAGAGAACGATTAATTCGGAATTAATCGATGTATTAATATATTCGATATATTAGACGAAATTAGATTTCGACGCGGAATTAAAATCAGATTTTAATTCGGGCAAACGAGTTAATTTAGAATTAATTCGTTAGCGACGTAAATAATAATTTCGCCAGGCGCAATTATTTATTTAAATTCGATTGAATTAACGTCGCGACGTAAGCTCGGTATTTCGGAAATATCGAACCCGAACGCGTGAGTGCACGTGGGCCCACTTTCATTTGGAAACGTGTGGGGCCCACATGACACATGTCATTCTAATGCTTTGCATGTGTAGATTGTGTACATGCACTCAATGTCATTGCATGGAGTTTGAGTGTTTGACACTCTAAACCATTGCATGTTTTGTGTCATAATTTTATTATTAATTTAATAAAATTATGGCATAAATATAAATTGATTTTTGGTAAATCATTTTAAAACTTAACACAATTTTATCTCTCTCAAATTCTCTCATCTCTCTCACGCCCAAGTGTGGCTATTCTTCACTGGTTTTGAACCAGTTTGGGCGTGAATAAGAGAAGCCAAGAGTGGGTTTTCATGGTGAAAATTCAAGTGCTAGCACACTTTCAAGTCTTGCGAAGGTGGTAGGGAGGTCGACCATGAGGCGGGACTCATCCGATGGAGTTTGGAGCTTCGTTTTGAGACCCGAAACTGCCAAGACAGTAAGCATGGACTGGTTGCAGTGGCGTGAGCAGGGCAATACGTTTTTGGCCTTGATTCGTCTTCAAATCGACATAACCGATCAATGTGAGTATTCCGCTTCCTCCGTTGATGTATTCATGCATGTTTTCATGTCTTGATTTGATCTTGGGACCTTAGATTTTACCAACAGTTACGTATCGTCATCCCCTCATTCGCCTATCTGGAGCCAGGAATGCAAAACCATGACTTTGGGGCGTTACGTATCGCTGTCCCCTAAAGCATGCCACTCTTGTCCCTGAAACTGATGGCATTGGGGCGTTACGTATCACCGTCCCCCAAGCCACAAACTATAACTGGGGTTGCAGATCTATGGTACCCTCCAAGCTCTGAAACTAGGGTTTAGGGGCATTACGTATCTCCATCCCCCTAGCCCTAATCTAGGATATGGGGGCGTTACGTATCGCCGTCCCCCCAGTCCTCTACATATGCACATGTCTCTGTCCGTCAATTCCAAACTGTATCAATTTTCATACTGGGGTGGGTTTTTCCTCCATTCCCCGGAAAACATAAAACTCATGCTTGAAAATAGTTATATCTCAAAACTCATGCTGTAAAACATCATTTCTGAAACATCACTAGATAAAAGCATCTAAAATAAAATTAATTCTAACGCCCTATAAGCGGAAAAGTAAATTTGTTATCAAAATTGTTAAATGAAATCAGTTTGAGAAAAGAAGTCCACTCATTGTTTTAGGAATCTGGCTGGTACTTGATCCTTTACCGAAGAGAGTTGTGACTTCTATGGATAATCTAGGATCGGGAACTTGATTAGCATATAAGTAGTAAAATAAACCTTGATACTTAACTAAGCTTAACAATACGTCAATATGTTTTACAAATGAGGATTAACACGATCATATTTTGATATAGGATTTGTATAATAACTGATATAAGACCCCAAGTGTGGTCTCTAACGCGCTAGGGTGGAACTGGGGTGGTTTAAAACTTATTCTGGAAAATTATGTTCCACGCGTTGTGACGCAGCCCCTTGCGTGTCACAACACGCAACGTCCAGAAATGTGCATTCAATTTCTTCTTGCGCGTCACGACGTACATCCCTTAAGCATCGCGATGCGAGGCAGTTTTCCAGGATTCTGTTCCTTTCTTCTTCAATCCCCATTCACACAAAGAAAAACCCTAACATTCCCATAATATAATCAATACTCAAACACCATATTACACCCAATTCCACATAAACGAAATCATCATTTCATCAACAACAACCAACTTTCAATCTATTCTATATACTCCATAAGATTAAACCCAAAACTTAACAAATTTTTAATCCATATGATTAGTCACCATTATCATCTCAATTATCATCATATCTCAATCATCTACACTAACAATCATCCCCACACCTTTATTCTATCATCACACTTCCAAAAACTAAAAATTAAGTTTTTGGGTCAAGTCCTTTACCTTATTTCTTTTGACTCTTCTTCATTCCTCAAATCCTCATGGTAGCTTGTCTTCTTCTTAGATTGATGGATGGCTTACACCTCTTCTTCTTCCTTTATCTTTCTTCTTCTTCTCTCTTTCTTTTACTTCTTCTTCTCTACCTCACCCCACGTTTCTTTCTTTCTTTTTGTTTCAAAATTTATGATTTATAAATAGTATACTCTTATATAGTGGGGGTTGAATGATATTTGGAAGATTAGAGAAAAGTGTAGAAGTTAGTGGAAAGTTTGAGAATCTTCCAATTAGACCCAAAATCACTATTCATCCGAATTTTGACTTACGTTTTTGACCTATTTCTGGTCCGTATTTTGAAAAATATTCAACGCGAAAGTTATAGATCTCGATCTTAGCTTTCTGATGATATAAATTTATAAAAATTGGAGTTCGTTCGAGAATGTTACTGCCCAAATACTATGGGATGTCCAGAGTGGTATATTATATACTCATATCGGAATTCCGAGGAATTAACCGATCATCCCCCAAAGCCGTTCCAGGGGTGTATGTATGCTCGGACATAAATTATTTTACACAACGCTCGTTCCGTGATGTAATAGTACTACAATCAAGAATTCAATTGTAGTAGAGACCTACGGTCGTTACAATTTCTCCCCTCCTTAAATAGGATTCGTCCTCGAATCCTCTTTAAACTTGGAATCTTATTATGGATCACAGGATCCATGATTTACTAGCTTAACGGACTATGCCCTCGTATCTATCTTTATTTCATCAACTATAAAATATTACTGATCATTTATCTTTTTACAAATAAGCATACTTTTATCTTCATTTTTTTAATTTATGCTGATTACTCATACTACGGCCACGCTACAGCTCTTTATGGTGCATCAAGGAAACTTCATTCCTGGATTTTTCGTAGTATTCTACTCACTCCACTCATTACCCGTATGAGCTATCAGTCTTAAATGGTATTGCGTTTATGGTTTGCATATACTCCTTATAGTTCTTGATTGTTAAGCCTTCTTATATTTACCTACAAGAAAATATCCAAAGGTCTTTTTGTTAAGAACTTAAGGCCCTCAAACTTGTTTTATATAGTGATCTCTCATCTCTGAAGGTACTGTGTATCCTGCAATGGGGTTCCTGCACTCATGCCATAACTCTGAAAGGTATGTACATATATATATATTCTTGCTAGGTAGCTTATCAGTTCTGCTCTATAACTTTCATTGCTTCTACCTTTTTATATAACTTAAAACCTTGTAGTACAGGGTCATATCCCTTATATACCTCTTACTCACTATCTTATTTACCCAATGGGTTTGTACTACGAAGGCAGGTCCTTATAGCTTTTCTGAGAACTTAACTATTCAAAAGCTTTTAGACGGGGATGCTGGCTATTCAGTTCTAGTTATAATTCATGTTTTCATCATACCTCTGCTTCCATTGCTACTGTAAGTCTTGTTATGGTTCTCAATGCTAACTTGTTTCCCCATTAGTTTAGTGTTATCAAATGACGTCACTTAAATACATGAATATATACCAGATCTTGAAGATTTACTTGTTAATTGCAACTCTTCATTGACTTATCTTCTCGATTCTATGGTATACTATATATATATATATATTATATATATACACCAAACCACCCATACATGTGGCTTAGGCCGTCCCAAACCCGTAGTGGTTTGGTCAACTAAGACTGGGGTTGGGTACTTAATGTGCTCTACATGAGCTAACACGTAAGAGATCTTTGGTTTCATCCAGATACCAAGAAGCCTTGCTGTTACTTACTTTTATCCTTGTTTATTAGATTTTCTCCCCTACCGTTGTTGTATTTTGACGGCTCTACTTCCAAACCTTTTCCTTAGTATTCTTTTCATTTTCTACTTTATCCCATTCTTCATTGAGAACTTTCTTGGTCTATTTCTCTATATTCCTATCTGAGGATATATATATTCTTCCTTTAGATTTCCGTTTATTACGTTCTAATTCTAGTTTCTTGTTCCTCTGTCATTACTTGACACTACCTATTCTCTGAATCACCCCATCTGTTCAACTTCTCTCATCATTCCTTAGCTATTACTTATTTATATTATGTTGTTAAAGTACGTCCGAAGGTTTTAAGTTCCGGTTCTTTTTCACTATATTTTCATTTATTTCTAGGAGTATCCTGAGGCAATCTTGAAATATATTTATGTGATTATTGTCCAACGAGGGTTGGGAGGTTGGAAACTTATCCTGAAGTCTTCAAATTATGGTGATCTAAATACACATATTGCTCATCTATGAGCCTAGTACTCTCGTGAATCTATATATCTGATATTTTGCCTTACATTAGGGTACTACTAGTAAAATTGTTTGGTCTGCCTTTCCCAAATTTACTTCTAATCATTTCCAACTATCATAAACACTACCTCTTCTGGAAAATCCTTCTGGAGTTATGATCTCTAAAACCTTCCTCGTGCTTCCACTGCACACCATCCTATACAGTCTCTATTATTAAATCCTCTGAAGTGGTTACTTTCTCTCTCTGAATACTGCTAATCTCTCTTTGCTATTCTTTCTTAAGAAACTTACTCTGCTACAAGGTTTCTTTCTTGTGTCAGATCCTTGAACTCCTTACATCTTTATTTTTCTAGAAACTCCATCCACTTTGATTGCTTAAAACATCTATACTAAGTTTCTTGGTTTGGTACTATTCTTTAAGGGTTCCTTAACTCAATGGTGGTGTCCGAACATAGCTCAACTTATGATAGTTTCTAATCATCTCATCTCATACTTCTTATCTATGTTTCATTAGACTCATGGATTTGGCTATTGAGCCATCTCGTAACTCACATATTCTCTCAATTGCTCTTTCTTACTGGTCATTTTCTTTATTAGACTCTAAATTGGGAATGGATACAGCTCACGTGTCTAGTTCGGTGTTAATTTGTTCATTCAAATCAAAGTTTCCAGAAGGAAGGGCCCTTATTCGTTATGCAGGAAATTGGTCGACTATTCCATGTCTCAGGGTCCCACAACTACCATCAATTCTCCACACTACTATTTTCTCATTATGTCATCTTTATGCCCAAATGCACTGAATTTTCTTACTATTTCTCACGTTCCTCTTACCATTTTCTTGTTATATTCTTTGCTCTATGCCTTACTACTAAGGCTAACGATGGTTCATTTTTCTGCCTGCCTCTTAGATGTCCACTTATTGTTCTTGCAATAAACCTCAATTTAGTCACTCTTATTCTATTGTCCATACTGGTACTCTTGCCATTTTCTAAATATCTCCCACTTCATAGGTCATTATTATATTCTTCTACAGATTCCTACTGGCTCGGCTTATCTATGGGTTCTACAACATTTGATTTATCTTGTGGACTGCTACTAATCGTGCAAACCTTGTCTTGATGTGTCTAAATCTTTAGGTTATTTTGGATTCTTTTCTTCATGCCTTCTGAGACTTTCTTAGTTATTTTCTTGGTTATCTACTTTCCATTTCTTAAGGTGGACTCTTGTTGGGTTTCTTACGGCCGTCTATGTCTATACTGGTAGGAACTGCTTTATATCTCATCGGTTCTTTTCTTATATATCGATTGGTTTCTACATCCTTGTCATAATATTCTATGTCCTGATGGATTCTATTTTCTCATGTAAAGTAGGTATGAACTAGATTCCATCAGGACAACTTCATTGATTGGTATCACGGAGGGGTGAAGATCTGAGTTAGGTCAGGGCCTTATCTATAGGATTCATTTGTTAAGGCAACAATTGTTGTTCATATCGTCCTCCATCCTATTTTCCTACGGCCCTAAGTTCGGGAAATCTAAAGTCTCTTCATCCTTATAACATCTCACATCT
>SKCR01013512.1:0-11445 GCA_019454045.1 Zanthoxylum bungeanum
TCCTTTTTGCTTTATATCAAAGGTTTCATTTTTATTTTTTCTATATGGTATATCAGAATGCACAAATTTCATCACACAACTTTATTATAAAATACTTCATTGGCCGAATGGGCAACACAAAAGAAAAATAAAAATTACCGGTAAAACCGTTTGAGATGAATTGCATTCCAGCTATTTTGAATTGGCCTTCCTTCTGTCGTTTCCAATTTGTAGGCGCCCTGCCCAACAATCTTCGTAATGACGTATGGGCCTTCCCAATTTGGTCCTAGCTTTCCGTCCTTGATCTCTTTGGTATTCTGAAATACTTTCCGTAGGACCCAATCTCCTTCTTTAAACGTTCTGCACCTAACATTCTTGTTAAAATATCTGGCCATTCTCTGCTGATGTGCTGCAAGTCGTATGGAGGCTCGTTCTCTCATTTCGTCAACCGTATCAAGGCTATAACTCATGAGTTGTTGATTCGTGTTTTCTTCGAGCCATTGGTATCGAGGAGTTGGAACAACTCCTTCGACTGGGATCACTGCTTCACACCCAAACACAAGGGAGAATGGGGTTTGTCCAGTTGATGACCGGGCTGTAGTTCTGTAGGACCACAAGACTCCTGGAAGTTCATCTGCCCATGCTCCTTTTGATTTCTCTAATCTTTTCTTCATTGTATTCACGATCGTCTTGTTGGATGATTCAGCTTGACCATTCGCTTGAGGAAAACGTGGGGTTGAAAAGTTCAATTTGATTCCCCAATTCTTGCAGAAGTCTTGGAAACGGTAGCTGATGAATTGGGACCCGTTGTCAGTTACAATTTCCTTCGGCAATCCGAATCGACAAATGATGTTTTTCCATACGAAGTTTTGCACTTCTAAGTCCCGTATCTTGGCAAAGGCTTCTGCTTCGATCCATTTGGAATAGTAATCTGTAAGGGCGAGCATGTAGACTCGCTGTCCAGGGGCTGTAGGTAGCTTCCCAACGATGTCCATTCCCCATTTCATGAATGGCCAAGGTGAGAGAATCGGCTTCAATTTCTCTCTGGTGGTAAGTGTGAGACGGGGGCAAATCTTTGACACTTCTCGCATTTACGAGTGAATTCAACCGAATCAGCCAGCCCGCATAGACGGCCAATAGTATCCCGTCGTGTGGGCTCGGGAGGCTAAGCTTCTTCCACCAGAATGGTTTCCACATTCTCCTTCATGAAGTTCGGTTAAAACGTACCGGGCTTCCTCTGGAGTGAGACATTTGAGGTAGGGACCAGAAAGTGATCTCTTCAAAAGTTGCCCATCATGTAGCGTGAATCTGGCAGCTTGTCGTTGAATCTTTCGAGCCTCAATTTTATCTTCTGGAAGCATGCCATTTTGTAAATTTTCTCAATTGGAGTCAACCATGAGTCGCCTGATGTGAGTGTTGAAACTTCTTCGACTCCATTCTTCCAAATCGCAGGCCACTGCAAATATACAATTGGGATGGACTGGATTTTTTCTCCTTCAATCGCCGAACCCAGTGTAGCTAAAGCATCTGCGTGCTTATTTTCATTTCTGGGGATTTGAGAAATGTTTATCTGTTCAAATGTCGACTGGATTTCTTTTACCTTTTTTAAATAAGAAGCCATCTGTGAATCTCTAGCTTGATATGAACCCTGGAATTGATTGACGATTAATTGAGAATCTGATTTCACTTTGATCTTCTTGGCACCGAGCTCTTGGGCCAAATTTAAGCCAGCTATGAGGGCTTCGTATTCGGCTTCGTTATTAGAGACTTTGAATCCACATTTAATCACATGTTGCAACACATCGCCTTCTGGTGTTGTAATCACAATCCCCAAGCCGCATCCACGTTTATTGCTTGACCCGTCGACTGCCAATTCCCAAGTAGTCGAAGGATGGATACATTGGATTTCTTGTTTAGCTGGTACCTGTAGACTGGAACTGAAATCAGCAACAAAATCTGCGAGTGCTTGTGACTTGATCGCGTTGCGTGGTAAGTACGTGATGTCGTGTTCTCCTAGTTCCACAGTCCACTTGGTCAGTCTCCCTGAAAGCTCGGGTTTATGAAGAATGCTCCTCATTGGATACGATGTATAGACAGTGATTGGGTGCTCCTGAAAATATGGTCGTAGCTTCCTTGCTGCAGTCACCAATGCCAATACCAATTTTTCCATATGAGGGTAGCGTGATTCTGCATCTAACAATGCTTTACTCACATAGTAGACTGAGAGTTGAGTTCCGTTTTCTTCTCGGATCAGGACTGCACTTACAGCTTGTTCTGAGACTCCTAAGTAGAGAAAGAGTCTTTCACTGTCGAGTGGCTTAGACAACAATGGTGGAGAAGATAAGTATCGTTTGAGCTCTGTCAAAGCGTTTTCGCAGGCTGGAGTCCACTCGAAGTGTTTTGCCTTCTTCAAGGCTGAGAAGAATAGAAAACTTTTATCAGTCGACTTGGAAATGAATCTATTAAGTGCGGCTATTCTCCCGGCAAGTCGCATGACATCTTTCGGAGTGGAAGGAGAATGAATGTCAAGAATAGATCTGATCTGAGTTGGATTGGCTTCTATCCCTCGTCGCGTGACCATGTACCCAAGAAATTTCCCTGAGGCGACTCCAAAAGCACATTTTGTTGGATTCAATTTCATACCGTACTTCTTCATTGTGTCGAATGCCTGCTCCAAATGTGTCAGATGTTGTTCGGCTTCTATTGACTTTACCAGCATGTCATCTATATAAACCTCCATGGTCTTCCCTATTTGCTGAGAAAACATTTTGTTCACCATTCGTTGATAAGTCGCTCCAGCATTTTTGAGTCCGAATGGCATCACTTTATAACAATATATGCCTCTGTTGGTGATGAATGCAGTTTTCTCCTGGTCGTTCGGATGCATGAGGATTTGATTGTAGCCTGAATAGGCATCCATGAAACTTAGTAACTCATGGCCTGCTGTAGCGTCAACCAAGGAATCAATATGAGGTAATGGGAAGGAATCCTTGGGGCACGCTTTGTTCAAATCTGTGAAGTCGATGCAAACTCTTCATTTCCCGTTCTTCTTTCGTACTATTACCACATTAGCTAACCATTCTGGGAATTGAACCTCCTTGATGGCTCCATTTTGTAATAATTTTTGGATTCTTCATTGATGATCTGATTTCTCTCCGGGGCAAACTTTCTTCTTTTCTGCCTGACAGGAGGGTAGTTTGGATCTACATGGAGCTCATGGGTGATTAACTCTGGGTCGATCCCGGTCATATCTCGTGTGACCAGGCGAAACAATCATGTCGCTTCATCAAGAAATCAATTAGGTCGGTTCGTAGCTTGGGATCCAGATTAACTCCAATTGGTACTTTGTGATCTGCATATTCTGGGTGTATTGAGACTTCGTCTAGCTCCTCCACGCTTGGCTGATCTGGTGGTGTAACATCGGATCCCTCCATTAATTGCTATGCCGACTGAGATTTCGCCTTTAAAGTAGTCTGGTAACAACTTCTTGAAGCGTGTCGGTCTCCTACAATCTCCTGAATTCCCCATTTAGTGGGAAATTTGAGTACTTGATGATAAGTTGATGAGACTGCCCTCATCTCATGAATCCAAGGTCGGCCAACGATCAAGTTGTAGGCTGAGAGACAATCGAGGACCAAAAATGAAGTCAACTTATTAATTCCTCCTGCATAGACTGGAAGAGTTATTTCTCCAATGGTAAATTTCTGTTCGCCACTGAACCCAATAAGAACAGTCGACTTCCTGTTGATCTTTTCTATCTCGGCTCCCATGTCGGAAAGGGCTGCCTTGAAGATGATATTTGCTGACGAACCTGTGTCGACCAAGATTCTTTTGACCATGAAATTTGCAATTTGTAATGAGATTACCAGCGCATCGTGATGCGGGTTCATTCGGCTGGAATTGCTGTCATCTGAAAATTCAATTGTAAGGTTTGTACAAGTCTCCTCTATTGACATAGTCGAATGGAAAAAATCCATTGTGGCAACCCTGGCATGTCGTTTCGCTGCGGAATAAAACACCACTAACTTCAGAACCACCAGAAATAAAACTTACAGTATTGTTGATTGGTGGTGGTGGTATGGGGCCATCTTCTTTGTCATTTCTCCTGGCCATTGTAGCCTTGCCCTTATCTGTAAGCAATTCCTTCAAGTGCCCTTTATTCAACAATTCCAATACTTCCAATCTTAAAGCCACACAATCTGCTGTCGTATGGCCATAATCTCGGTGAAACTCACACCATTTGCTGGTATCTTTTTTGACTGAATAATCTCTGGAGCGTGGAGGCCACCTTACTTCGCTTCCCATATTCTTGAGTACCGAAACCAATTCTTCCGGGGAAACAGTAAAATTGTAGTCTGGGAGTCTCTCCCTGTTAGCAGATTTGTCTTGTCCCCTGAAAGTTAATGGTTGGCGCTTGAAGTCCCGGTTGAAATGTTGATTCATTTTCGGAAGATCCTTCCTGTCTGTTGGCCGAGGTGCTTTGTTGAGAAATTCTTTGCGCCGTTTAGTAGTATCTTGAGTGTTATTGTATTGCAAACCAGAAAAATTCTCTTTTCTCTTGTTCCTCTTGTCTTCTTCCCACCTTATTTCAATTTGGGCTCGAGCCATGGCTTGATCCATCGTGTTGCATCGGAATTTAGTGAGTTTCTTGTAAAGTCCGCTTTCTAAAAGCAAACCATTTCTGAATGCTTCTACGGCTGTAGGTTGATGGAGGTCCGGGATAGTTATCCTTTCTTTATTGAAGCGAGCCACGTAGCTTCGTAAAGATTCTCCTTTCCTTTGTTGGATGGCACAAAGGTCGTCTGCAGTCTTCTCAATCTTGCAAGAACTTGCAAAATGCTCCACAAACTTGTCTGCCAGATGTTGGTATGACCCAATGGACCTATACGGGAGATTGATG
The DNA here is from genome assembly GCA_019454045.1 of Zanthoxylum bungeanum. Lineage (NCBI taxonomy): Eukaryota > Viridiplantae > Streptophyta > Magnoliopsida > Sapindales > Rutaceae > Zanthoxylum > Zanthoxylum bungeanum. The sequence continues at coordinate 4,880 of SKCR01013512.1, forward strand.
AACCAAGTTAGGGCTGGACCCGCCAATGTCTCCCCAAATCCTCTGCACATTCCGGCCTCCCACCGTCGAGGGGTCAGGCCTGTTGACATCATCTTATACTTGTAATGGATGATGTGGTCGTCTGGGTCGGTAGTCCCATCATACATTTTCATATCTGGGGGGCTGAATTTCCTTGGCAATTCTACAGAGGTGATGGTCTCGAAAAATGGTGTGTCAGAAATTGTCCCTGCTCTACTTTTTCTTATCGGCAGTTTGACGCCGGTAGACTGGACAATATCGCTTCTTTGAACTCTAACATTTCTTTGCGCATGTTGGAGGCGACTTGCTGAGCCTGGCCGGCTGGGGAAATTGGCGGAACTGTATGATTTCTTGGGTGGTCACCCGGCGAAGGAGTGTCATTTGCCACATCGTTGAATGTTTCCAAAAGATTGGATGGAATTATATCATTGTTGGCATTACCCGGAGAATCACGTTGTTGAGAGGTGGAAGAGATTAATTCTAACTGCTTTCGAAGGTTTGTATTGGAGCTTCGCATGGTCAAATTCTCCTCCTCCAAAGTTCGTAACCGTTCTTGTAGCATAGATATTTGGGCTGAAGTTGGATCTGGTGTCAGCTCGCTGCTTGAAGCCATGAATGACAGTCAGAATTGTAGACTGTGAAATCTTTTGCTTGCTATAAATCGCCAAGGCCCCACGGTGGGCGCCAAATTGTGGATGCTGGATTTCGCCCGAGGTCCACAATCAGAATTTGTATGTTGGGGGCATTAGCGATCCTGCAAGACAAAGGTAGAGTGAGCGGGAGTAGACTACCACCGGTAGGGTGGGTGCCGGGTACACTCCGACGCTCAAGTCAGTATAGTGAAATGAGCTGCCATTATGTAATATGTGGAAATAAGGCTTATTATTACCTTACTTTCTTTTGATAGCCGTGAGGGCGGTGACAAAGGAAAGAAATTCTCAGTACTTGTGTCAGAGAATAGAAGTTTGTAAGAATGATGTCCAGCCTGCCATTGAACCTTGAGTTATCTTCCCTTTTATAGATCTGAAAAGTGATTATTTCGTAGCTGTGATCAAAGCTGGCAATGGGTCTACAATGTGCTGATATATCTGGCTATGGAACCCACAACGTGTCTTGGATCCAACTTTCGGCGTTGCATGTGTTTGTGTTTAGAAAAAGTAAAAATAGTTAGTAACAATCATGTCTTATGCTGTCTATTTTATTTAGCTTTTCATTTGTAGTGTTCTGTACCGATAGAATAAAGTCTTATGGGCTGGGTTTTCTAATATGTTTTTTAAGGGCCAATATTTATGGGCTTTTAGTATTGAATCTTGACGTGAAAAGACAGTTTTACCCTCGGGTCCAAATTTGGCACGTACATACACTTAGTGATAAATTTGAAAAATTTATTGTGTGTTGCATACTTGGTTGAGAATTTAAAGTGTAATTTTACACAAGTAATTCCATCCAATCTTGTTTGACACATATGCATATATCTACACATATCGTATACTGTATTGTGACATTTAAAAGTGAAATACTGAGTTTGAATTGCTAAGAGGTTCTATTGATAAAGTGGTTAAAGGATATTCTGTCAAAAATGTGATAAGAGCCTAAGTGGTCAGGGACTTAAGTGGTTACACCGAACCCCCTTCGTCCTATGGGAATATTCCCATATCTACTTTTCATAAGAAATCTTGGTTGGAAATTCAAGGACTTGTGTTTATTGGTACTACTATCCAATAGAACAATAAGTGGATACTTGGTATATCACTTGGAATAAGATCATTTGTTGATCGTTGTGCAATCTGTCTTTTGTAGACTTATTGACCCCTGTTTATTTTTCAGTTACATATGGCTAGCGGAAACATCACAGTACCGGTCTCTCATGGAGAAAAACTGAAGAAATTTGGTGGGGCGAACTTCAAACAGTAGTATAGCAAAATGCTGTTATACTTGACAACTCTTCAGTTGGCTAAATTCCTTAAAGATCCTCTGAATCCTGTGGAGGGTGAATCAGAAACATCCAAGGAACTACGAGAACAGACATGGTCGTCTGGAGACTTCCTGTGCAAGAACTACCTTTAGGTGGACTTGACAATACCATGTATAATGTGTACAAATGCATGACTTCTGTGAAGATTCTCTGGGAATCTCTCGAGAAGAAATACAAAACCGAGGATGCATGACAAAATAAATTTATCGTAGGTAGGTTCCTGGACTACAAAATGGTAGATTCGAGGACGGTGATGTCTCAGTTGGGTGAACTGCAGCTGATCATTCATGAAATACTGGATGAAGGTATGAAACTCTATGAGACGTTTCAAGTTGCCACCATAATGGAAAAGTTACCTCCATCATGGAAGGACTTCAGGAGCTATCTGAAATACAAAAAGAAAAAGATGAGCCTTGAAGACCTTGGATTTCGATTAAGAATCGAAGAGGACAATAGGATGTCTGAGAAGGCCAGCTATAAGACTATGGAGTCTAAGGCCAACATCATTGATGGTGTAAAGGGTAGCAAGAAGAGAAAGAACAGTGGAGCTGATTCTTCCCAAGCGAAAAATAATTTCAAGGGAAAATGCTACAACTGTGGAAAGAGCGGTCATATGTCAAAGGACTTCAGAAACAAGAAGTCTCAGGACAAGGGCAAGAAAAAGAAAAATGAGGCTCATGTCACTGAAGATGAGCAGCTGACTGATGAGATCTCAGAGATGAACCTATCAACAGTGGTAACTGAAGCCAAATTGGTTGGGAATCCGAGAGAATGGTGGGTAGACACTGGGGCTACTCGTCATATCTGTTGACCGGCGTAAACACACACGTATAACGCAAGCGTACGTATCGTTCAAGTAGTATAAAAAGTATCGATCCCACGAGGACTTAATACCTAAGTTATTAATTTAATGAGGTTAAATGATTACTAGTATCTAACAGTTTGTTTAATTTGATTTGAAATAGCGACGATTCTAAATTTAAAGACAAGTAAATGAAATTGTTTAAAGGTAGATTTTAAGAAAATTCAATATTAAAAACTATCTAGGGTTGTGATTTATTCCAATATTATTTAAAGATGAAGTAGTTATCTTATAGTTGGGTAAAATATTGATTTATTAACCTGGAACACTAATTTATGTAAAAGCCTCTTCCGATGGTCAATTACAAATACCTAGTATAATCCAATTGAACCATATGTCTATGTCAACCAAATTACCTAGATTCATTAAGATTAAATTCCAATTATGGCTACCCTCGCCCGACAGGTATATTCCTATCCTGTAAGGAAATCTATTAAAAGGGTTATCTATCCTTAAGGAAGATCGTGGGCTATTGAGTCTAAGGTCTTAAACTTAAAATCCCTATGTCTAGTTCATTTTAAGTTTTACCTAGTCAATTTAATTAATGGCCAGTTAATTAAAGAGCATTAAGATTAAGACTCAATAAATATTTCTTTATATTACCCAAATTATAATCTAACCCTTATAAACCCGTGATATTGAATTTTATCACAACCCTAGATACTAACTTAGTTATGACACATAACTAGGGCTTAAAACTTTTAAAAGAGTTATAATAAAATTGCATAAAGTGAATGCGGTAAAATAAATGCTGAAAGTGAAATAAAATAAAATTGCTAAGATAAAAGGAATTACTTCTACTAATACTGATTAGATTTCTCCCATAATATAATATAAGCTTTGCAAAATATTATTAACCAGCCATATAGGCGGTATATTGATTTAATCAATTAAAAACAACCAGCCATAAAGGCGGAATATGAAAACAACCAGCCATAAAGGCGGAATCATTAATATAAACCAGCCATATAGGCGGAGTGAAAATAACCAGCCATAAAGGCGGAATATGAAAACAACCAGCCATAAAGGCGGAATATGACTTTTATTACCCACCGACCAATCTGGCGGTATCTTGATTAAGTCAATTTAAAACTTGAATATATTATAATTATGGGAGAATAATCTAAGAAGTAAAAGTAAAAGAATTACCTTTTACCCTAACAAAGGGACGTTACCTCCTCATTATGAGTAGTATAAACTGTAAAATAAAGAAAGTAAATTATTATTACTATTAAAAAGTAATTACAAAACTTGAATTTAAAGAACTAGAGAGAGAAACTCTCAATTTAGAACTAAGAAGTGAGAGAAAATGGTACACTGAATTATGAAAATTCGATCTCTATTTATAGGCTCGGATAAGGCTCCAGCGTCGCGACTCCCAAATTGCACTAGCGTCGCGACGCTGGCTACAGTAAGACACGTGTCACGCGCTGGTTGGTCGGCTCAGAATCTTATCCGATGACGTGGCACTGTTCATGACGTCATTGCTTGCGTCACTGTGACGTGTCAACTGTTCATGACGTCATTGCTTACGTCACTGTGATGATGTGGAAGGCGACGTGGCGACACGTGGGGCGGTGGCCGTCAGACGAATGAGAGGTTGCCACGTGGCGCGCTGTGATTGGCTGATGGTGACGTGGCATGTTGACTCGGTTGACTTGCTGACGTGGCTGCTGATTTGGACGATGATGTGGCGACACGTAGGATGACACGTGGGGCGGTGGCCGTCCAAGCAATGAGATTTCGACACGTGGCACGGCGCATTTTAGCATCTCCGTTGTGATAGTGACACGTGTCACGGCGCACGTTAGCACAGTCAACTTTTCTCAGATTCTGATTTTTGTGGACCCGGCGCATGTTAGCAGATTTGGCGCACACTGGGCGTCGCGACGCTGAAGGTCTGGGCGGCGCGACGCTGAAATGACGATTTTGCCCTTTTTGTCCAACTTTGTCCAATTTGCCCCAAAACACCTCCAGAATGTCCTGAAACTTTATTTATCTACAAAATAACACAAAACACATCAAAATATTCACAAAACTCAAGAAACTATACAAAATATTAAGTTAAATGAGTGGGAAATAGTGATAGAAATACCACTCATCACACCCCCAAACCTAACATTTTGCTAGTCCTCGAGCAAAATACAGAATAAAATAACAGAATAAAATTTAACTAAGCCACTTTCGTAGGGATCACGATTGCATTTAGCGTATGCAACAAGCCTTTAAACCCCTAGGTGTCCCTAGTGGACGAGTTGTAGTCTCGTGAAGGTTTACAGCAATGATACCCACAAACATTTTATAAAAGTAAAAAGGTAGTGAAACTAATGCACACAAAAGCAAAAAGACAAGCGAAAAGAGAATAAAGATGTTAGTGACTAATCAGGTGAAATTTCTAATCCAAGTTACTAGATGTTTTGTTTCATTCTAAATTACTAAATAAGTAAATTCTCCGATTATTTTTACCATTCTTCATATACACAGCCAACAAAATATTAAACAACTCATTTTTGCCCACAACAGTTATAAGTGCAGTTGATAAGAGAGTAATATTTTTATCCTAAAGTTCTATCAGATTTCACACCTTTTGTAGCAATGGAATAATTTTTCTGATTTTTCTGATTTTTTCTTTGATTTTTCTCTATTTTTTATTTATATACAATACCTTCCGTCTATGTAGCGAGCTTTGGGTCGGTGACTCCCAAACCAGTTGGCTTTAGGGCATCAGGTGTTAAGACACCCCTAAGGACTTAATTACTCAGACTTCAGATATAAGTATATATATATATTTATTTTTTATCATCTTTTTGATCCATGTAACAAGCTTTGGGCCAATGACTCCCAAACCAGTTGGTTTTAGGGCACTAGGTAAAATACCCTTACAGACTTAATAACTCGGATCTCAGATGTTTTTTTTTTTTTTTTTTTTTTTTTTTTTTTATTATTCCATTACTATTTATAGATGCTTCCTCCAATTAAACTAGAGCACGGAATATTACAAACTTTTCAATTACAGCTCATGTCCGTATGTTACTATGTATGTTGATAATATCTGCTAACTAAGTATATGAAGATTCATTTTAGTCAGTTTTATGGAGAATTGACAGATTTAATAATTCAAAAGTGAATAAACAAAAATTAACTTGTTTTGAATTAGGTTTGAAATACGTCTCAGGAGTGGAAATTCCTTACACAGCTATTTCTTACCAATTTCATCTTTTTAGTCAACATAACAACCACATATTTCTACTAGTCATAAAACTATAATTTACATGTTTTTTAGAAGTTTAATCAAAGGCTCAGTTTATGGTGTGTGATTAACTGTCGAATGGACTTCCCGTTGTAGATTCCCCAGAGGGAAGGTGGAGCGAGGCTCACTTAAGTACCCTAGCCCCTTAGGCTCTTATCGCTTGTTGTCAGGAATAAACAACGAGTCCTCCAAACTAGTCTGTCACAACACGCTACAAGTGAATGATTATCTAGGTGCCTCCACAGCTTTTCCTTATAAAAAGGTAGTGAGTGAAGGAAGACACCAAACCATCACCTAGCTTTAAATATGCCCTTTGTTTTTATTAATTTTTTAATTTTTTTGTATTGTTCGAAAAATTTTGGACTAGAAATAAAAACACAATACAAACAAGTACTATTAACTATACCTCACCCCCAAACCTAAATGAGACATTGTCCCCAATGTCTTAAAAAGTAGAAGAA
>SKCR01013513.1:0-11472 GCA_019454045.1 Zanthoxylum bungeanum
ACTGTCTCATATCATTCTTAGTCCATGAACTAATCATAGGACCTCTCTTCATTTATATATCTATGGTGATCTAATCACAAATGATGAGAGTGCAATTTCCTTGTCACATAGTTAATTTGCTACAACAACACAATAATCTGTGCAAATAGTGACGCTATGGGTCATTTTGTCCAACAATCTCCCACTTGGCCATAGCCAGTCACTCAAGTGTCCCACACCCGAACTATGAACGGTTAGCTCAAATTGCTGAGGAAAGGTTTTCGTCAGCGGATTTGTTTAATTATTGTCTGACGCGATTTACACGATCATCACATCGCCACGATGTATGATCCGAACGAATCAGATGATATAGAAGTATATATCTGGATCGTCGATGAGACCTTTAATTCCTTAGCCTGTGCTGACGCCTAGCTCAGCTGCTAAAAGAACTATATCTAATCTAATTAGATTTATTTTCGATCCAAATGGCTTCTATTGCTGCCTCAGCTGCAGCAATAATCCGCATTTGTTGTTTAATTCGGCAACAGTTATCTTGCTCGGAAGATTTCCAGCTTACTGTCCCGTTATTCAAACTTTATAGTACCGCAGAGTATTTACCGGTTTGGAAACTTGCAACAGTGATCCTAGTCACTTCAAGTTCTCCTACTCCATAATTTAAGACAACATCTTTAGTTCTCTAAGATACTAATAGATGTCCTTAACTTCAATCCAATGACTATCACTTGGATTGTCCTGATTGTGACTCCATATGCTCAAAGCGTATGAGACACCAATACAAGTACATTTTAAATGTACAATTTCCCAGAGAGTGTTAACAACTCCAAATCTATCCATGTAGATCTTTATTCCTTGAATAAAGGTTGTTACTCCCCAAAATTCTACGGAGAATTTCTATGAAAGAATATCTATGAAAGCCAAGCTCTCACCAATTTCTTTATGGGAATTTCATTGTCAGTGCCCTCCCACTAACCTCCTTATATACACAAGAATTATTTCTTTTTGAGTCAAATCATAAACCATTATGATTATTTCAAAACGTCAGTTCCAAGAACTTTATGCTTGTTTCAATCCAAACATGGATCGAATAACCGCAAACCTTGTTTGTCGGTTATACAAAATCGTCAGGATGTTGTAAGCATCCTCCAAAAGGTTTCCTTTTCAGGAAAGTGATTTTGATCTGCAACTGACACATTTCATAAATGAAATATGCAGTTATCAACAAGCATCTTCAAAATGGATTTACCATGGCAACAGGTAAAAGGTTGAACCGTTATTAACACAATGTTGATAATGATACCTTTCCGTCAAAAGCCCAGCTTTGTACGTTGGTATGTTGCCTTCCATGTATGTCTTCCTTGAAGACTTATAAAGTACCAATAGGCACAATGTCTTATGGTACATCAACTAGTATCCAAACTTGTTGATATACATGGAATCCATTTTGGACTCATGACACTTTGTCATAATAGGGAGTCGATACCTTGTATCACTACCGCAAAACGTAGTCGGTGGATATACCTTCATAAGATTGACATCTTTATGAGGTTAGATCAGAAACCCATACCCTAGGTCATTTTCTGACTCTATCCGATCTACTCAGTTCTTGTGTATTCGAAGATTAATGGTACAGATTCATCATTGATGAACTATTTGTGTTCCATTACGGACCTTGTGCCTTGAACAGTATTACTCCGATTTTCATCGAGTATCACTATCCTCCCACTGACCACTGCATATCGGTATTCCTCTCAGGAAAAACCGCATGGTGAGCAACAATCACATTATTCTCATGTGAGATTTATAAGTACTATACTTATGGTTTCCCTTAGGATAACCTATATTGGCACTTATCCAATTTGGGTCCTTAGTTTGGTATTATCCAAACATATGCCTAGCATCCCAAATGGTCAGGAATGAGAAACCCGGTTTCTTTCCCGTTCATATCTAATATGTAATCTGTCAAACAGATTATTATGGAACCTTATTCTAAATAAGTTATTGCACTGTTAAAACTTATCTGTTGAAGGAAATGGCAGCTCAGAGCGACTCATGATTAGCCTTATCATGTCTAACATGATTCGGTTAATCCCTTCGGACACACCGTCACTTTGACGTGTTCCGGGGGAGTCCTCATTTGAAAGAATACTATACTCTTTCAAGTATATAAGAAACTTATTGCTTAAGTATTTTCCATTACGGTCTTACCGTGACGGTATAATACTATTGTTGGTTTCTATAATTAGTCCCAAAGAAAGATTAAGCCATAGAAATACAAATAACATACATGCAAAGCTTGAAGGATGGTGGAAACATACTTACAAAGCTTTGTGACGAAAATGGTGAAGAGGATCCTTGAGCCTCCAAGGTGGGTGATATGCGGCCAAGAACAAGAATGATAGAAGTTGCAAATCTTGGGGCTGTTTTCGGCCAAGAACAACAGTGTGAGAAGCCTCAAATCTTCTAGTACTCCAAGCTCCAAATGTGTTTCCCTATCACCTCCTTTGATCCCTTGTTGTGCTAGCAAAAATGGAGAAAACAATTTTCTGCCATGGATGAAGCTCACGGCTTGCGTGAAGAAGAAGGAGAGGAGAGAGTGTTATGTCTTTTATTTTTTTTTTGTTCTCAATGTTTCAAAAACCGTGTGTGACCAAAATGAAAATTAAAAGAATATGATATCAAATACCAAAATGAATTTTTAATCCAAAAACCCTTCAAAAACCGTGAAAGGTTTTCCCTCCAAAATAAAATTCATCATTTGCCATCATTACCTTACTTTGAGATTAGAGACAATGTATCATCCCTTAAAGGTGACTAGATACATCCATCATCTATTCGTATCAAGTAATGAGATATCGCGATGCGATTTTCGGATACCACTCGATTCAAAATACGAATGCGTCCGTAAACACTTTCGGGCTCGGTTTCGCTAATTCCGAATTAACGAATTTCCGTCGCGACGTGAATTAAATAATTACGCCTTGCCGAATTACTATTCAGTTCGCTAATGAATTAATTCTAAATTAATTCGTTTGCCCGAATTAAAATCCGATTTTAATTCCACGTCGAAATCTAATTTCGTTTAATAATATATCGAATATATTATTTTATCGATTAATTCCAAATTAATCGATCTCTCTCTCTCTCGTAATAAGGCATTTTATCCAAGATAAAGTTTCTCCGTAATAATCAAAGAATAATAAAGTTCGAATCAAACATCATAGGTGAATCTTCAGGAAGCGACCCAAGAGATCTCCGGATATGTTGGCAGTAAATACGGTCGTTGGATAATCCAAACACGTACGTACCTCGTACTACATTTTTACCGATTTACAAGACAAGGTTGGCTTCTAGCAAAGCGCCATGCCTACCCAATTCTCCAGAAAATTTCTTACTGGAATATTAGATCTTTATCAAGCGTAGTATACCGCAGTATCACGTATATCGATCCAGTATCGGACGATCACATGTTAGGCCTGGGGCTGGAAATGTGTCTGCCCCGTACGAAACATATATCGGATATCACACAACTAGTCTCTTTAAATCGGACAATCCTGACCTGGTCATATTGTCCCGACGGTTGCAACCTTTTATAGAGTACTAGTTCTGTATCCTGCGTGATCATCATCTCCATATGTCTGAAGTGATACTTCCATCTTGACATCACATCCAGTACACTACGATTCTCGATAAACCCAGAAGAGGCGTACACAGAACCGGTTAAAGCCCCGAACCACCACAACCAAAGTTTACCGATTGTCGCAAGTACTAGCGATGCAAGTCTCAGGTTAAGACCATATACACCTACCCTGATGCGGCTTCCCATAGACACGCAGACATACTACCAATGGGATTCCGCGGGGTCTGTCCAGAGCGAAGCTGTTTTCCGTACTATCGGTAAAACACAACCTCCTATCGCATTTGCATAAGTATCCAATACTTAAATATATGAGAACTATGCCGTTGTGCCATCACAACTCGCACAAGTGCAATACTAGTCTATTCCGCATTATCGATGTCCGATCTCGATAATACTCCGACTAGGGATATTTAATGATTAAACCTTTTATATTGATATTGTCTCATATCATCTCAATACGGAACTAATCATATGGACTTTTGCCATTAATATATTAAAGTAAATAATTTTACAAAACGGCAAAAGGGCAATTTCATTATCACATAGTTAATTTTGTACAATAATACCATATCATTTACAAAACAGTGATGCTATGTGTCATAATGTCTAACAATCTCCCACTTGGCCTATAGCCAGTCAGTCAAGCATCTAATACGTGAACTATGTATATGTCGTTCAAACACTTGCTGAAGAACAGCCTTCGTCAGCGGATCTACAATGTTGTCATCCGATGCGACCTTCTCGACTTTTACATCGCCAAATGTATAATCTCCCGAATCAGATGGTAACGCCGAAGAACATGCTTGGATCGTTGATGAGACCTTGGTTCCTTAGCTTGTGCTATAGCCCCGTTATTGTCACAATACAATGGCACGGGCTCAGCAGCTAACAGAACTACTCCTAATCCGATTAGGAATTTTCGGATCCAAACTGCCTCCTTTGCTGCTTCTGATGCAGCAATATACTCTGCTTCAGGTGTTGAATCGGCAACAGTATCTTGCTTGGAAGATTTCCAGCTCACTGCTCCGTTATTCAAACAAAAAATGTACCCGGATTGCGACTTGAAGTCATCCTTGTCGGTTTGGAAACTTGCATCGGTGTACCCAGACACCTCAAGTTCTCCACCTCCATAAATTAAGAAAGCATCCTTGGTTCGTCTAAGATACTTAAGGATATTCTTAACAGCCATCCAGTGTCCTTCACTTGGATCGGCCTGATAGCGACTGAACATGCTCAAAGCATATGACACATCAGGTCGCGTACATATCATGGCATACATGATCGATCCGACTGCAGAGGCGAACAGTATCCGACTCATGTTATCTCTCTATTCTTTAGTCTTAGGACACATGTCCTTAGACAGAAGGATACCACGTGACATTGGCATCAATCCCTTCTTGGATTGATCCATGTTGAATCGCTTCAACACTTTGTCAATATATGTACTCTGGGAGAGTCAAAGCAGCTTTCTAGATCTATCCCGGTAGATCTTTATTCCCAGAATAAAGGCTGCTTCTCCCAGATCTTTCATGGAGAATTTTAATGAAAGCCAAGCTTTCACCGACGTTAGCATGGGAATGTCATTGCCTATAAGCAATACGTCGTCGACATAAAGGACAATAAAAGTCAGTGCTCTCCCACTAACCTTCTTGTATACACAAGGGTCATCATCGTTTTGTACGAAATCATATTCTTTTATGATCTCATCAAAACGCTGATTCCATGACCGTGATGCTTGCTTCAATCCATAAATGGATCGATTTAACTTACAAACCTTGTTTGCAAGTCTAGGTACGATAAAACCGTTTGGTTGTTGCATATAAACATCCTCCAAAAGGTTTCCGTTAAGGAAAGCGGTTTTAACGTCCATCTGCCATATCTCGTAATCGAAATATGCAGCTATTGCAAGCATTATCCGAATGGATTTAATCATGGCAACGGGTGAGAAAGTTTCGTCATAATCAATACCATTTTGTTGACGATACCCCTTTGCTACAAGCCTAGCTTTGTACGTTTGTACGTTGCCATCCATGTCGGTCTTCTTCTTGAAGATCCATCTGCATCCAATAGGCTTTACGCCTTCTGGTGCATCAACCAGTGTCCAAACTTGGTTGGCACATATGGAATCCATCTCGGACTTCATGGCATCTTGCCATAATGCGGAATCAATATTCTGTATTGCTTCCTCATACGTAGTCGGTTCATTATCCTCAATAAGATTAATATCTACATGAGGCGAGATCAGGAACCCATACCTCTCAGGTATCTTCCTGACTCTCTCCGACCTACGCGGTCCTTGTGTATCTGAAGATTGTGGTACAGACTCATCCTGGATGGTTTGTTTATGTTCCGTCGTTGATTCATTGCCATGAACAGTATCACTACGATTTTCATCGAGCTCCATTTTCCTCCCACTTACCACTGCATCTAAGAATTCCTTCTCAAGGAAAAATGCATGTAGAGCAACAAACACTTTGTTCTCTTGTGGGTGATAGAAGTAATATCCTTTGGTTTCCTTAGGATATCCCACGAAAAGGCATTTATCTGATTTGGGTTCTAGTTTGGTACCTTCCAAACGTCTAACATATGCCCAGCATCCCCAAATCTTCAGGAAAGAGAAACCTGGTTTCCTTCCTGTCCATTTCTCATATGGAGTCTGTTCAACAGACTTTGACGGAACCTTATTCAAAATAAGTACCGCACTAGTTAATGCGTATCCCCAGAAGGATATTGGTAGCTCAGTCTGACTCATCATCGACCTTACCATGTCTAACAAGGTACGGTTTCTCCGTTCAGACACACCGTTTAATTGCGGTGTTCCAGGAGGAGTCCACTGTGAAAGAACACCATTTTCTTTCAAGTAATCTTGAAACTCATAACTTAAGTATTCGCCACCACGGTCCGACCGCAATGTCTTGATACTCTTGCCTGTTTGTTTTTCTACTTCGTGTCGAAACTCTTTGAATTTCTCAAAAGTTTCCGACTTGTGTCTCATTAGATACACATAACCATAACGAGATGCATCATCCGTAAAGGTTACGAAGTAATGATATCCACCTCTAGCCTGGCTAGACATGGGCCCACATACGTCACTATGAACGAGGTCTAACAGTTCTGTGGCACGTTCACCTTTACCACTAAAAGGTGTTTTAGGCATTTTGCCTAAAAGACAAGATTCGCAGACATCATATGAATTAAGATCAAATCCGTCCAAGTACCCACTCTTCGAAAGTGTGGATAAGCGAGTCTTGTTTATGTGTCCTAGACGACAATGCCACATGTAAGCTTCATCTTTTAGATTACTCTTTTTGAGCCTTTTGTTTGTTATTTTATGTTTAGGAGATTCATTTATATTCAAAATATAAAGGCCATTATTTGCTACAGTAGTGCAAATTTCTGCATCATTTTTATATAAATAACACCCAGTGTTTCTAAATACAAAAGTGTACCCATGCTGGGTTAACAAAGATACAGATATGATATTCCTAGTCAAACTAGGTATATAATAACAGTTCAAAAGTTTAAGCATATGCCCCGAGGGCAATTCCAAAACAAAAGTCCCTACAGCCAAAACAGCAACTGGAGTTCCGTTTCTTACTCGTAGATCAATCTCCCCTGAAGCCAGCATCCTGCTATCCTGCAGATCCTGCAAATCAGTACAAATATGAGCAGCACAACCAGAATCAAAAATCCAATTTTTAAAACTAGAAGTAGTCATATTTATCTCAATAACAAACATACCAGAGGCTAGTGCCTTGCCTGCCTTGATATCCTCCTTATGTCCCTTGCCCATTCGGAAGTCACGTTTCCAGTGACCCTTCTTGCCGCAATTGAGGCAGACATCTTGAGATTTGTCCCTTGGCTCCCCAGAAGCTTTTGTCAACTTGCCTTTACCCTTTCTCTTATGTTTCTTCTTCCTCACCCCTCCAGTAGCTTTGGGCCCAGCCTTTGGCCTCTGAGAGATCGATGTAAAGTGCGCCTTGCGCTTGCCCCCTTTTTGGAGTTCTTTTTCAGACTCCTTCAAAATGGATAACAGCTCTCCAAGAGTGTCATCCGTATCCATCAACTTATAGTTGATTATGATTTGTCTCCAAGTATCAGGAAGTGACTGTAAGATCAAATCTATGGTCAGTTCTGTTAGACAGTTATGACCCATAGCGTCACTATTTTGTAAATGATATTGTATTATTGTACAAAATTAACTATGTAGTAATGAAATTGCCTTTTACCGTTTTGTAATTTATTTACTTTGATATAAATGGTAAGAGTCCCTATGATTAGTTCCGGATTGTGATGATATGAGACGGTATCAATCCATAAAGGTTTAATCATTAAATATCCCTAGTCGTAGTATTATCGAGATTGGACATCGATAATGCAGAATAGACTAGTACTGCACTTGTGCATGTTGTGAGGGCACAACGGCATAGTTCTCATATATTTAAGTATATGATACTTATACAAGTGCGGTAGGAGGTTGTGTTTTACCGATGGTACGGAAAACAGCTTCGCTCTGGATAGACCCCGCGGAATCCCATTGGTAGTATGTCTGCGTGTCTATGGGAGTCCGCTTCAGGATAGGTGCATATGATCTTAACCTGAGACTTGCATCGCTAGTACTTACGACAATCGGTAAACTTTAGTTTTGGTGGTCCAGGGCTTTAACGGGTTCTGTGTACACCTCTTCTGGGTTTATCGAGAATCGTAGTGTATTGGGTGTGATGTCAAGATGGAAGTATCACTTCAGACATATGGAGATGATGATCGCGAGGGATACAGAACTAGTACTCTATAATGGTTGCAACCATCGGGATAATATGACTAGGTCAGGATTATCCGATTCAAAGAGACTGGTTGCTTGATGTCCGATATGTGTATCATACGGGGCAGACACATCTCCAGCCCCAGGCCTTACATGTGATCATCCGATACTGGTTCGATATACACTATACTACGGTATACTACGCCTGTTATAGATCTTATATTCCAATAAGAATATTTCTGGAGAATTGGGTAGGCATGGCGTTTTGCTAGAGGCTAACCTTGTCTTGTAAATCGGTAAAAACGTAGTACTTGGTACGTACGTATTCAGATAATCTGACGGCCGTATTTACTGCCAACATATCCAGAGATCTCTTGGGTCGCTTCCCGAAGATTCTCCAATGACGTATGATTCAAACTCGATTAATCTTGGATTAATTACGGAGAGACTTTATCTTGGATAAAGTACTATACATAGAGAGAGAACGATTAATTTGGAATTAATCGTAAAATTATTATATTCGATATAATAATCGAAATTCGATTTCGACGCGAAATTAAAATTAGATTTTAATTCGGGCAAACGAGTTAATTTAGAATTAATTCGTTAGCGACGTAAATAATAATTTCGCTAGGCGCAATTATTTATTTAAATTCGATTTAATTAACGTCGCGACGAAAGTTCGGTATTTCGGAAATATCGAACCCGAACGCGTGAGTACGCGTGGGCCCACTTTCATTTGGGTTGTGTGGGGCCCACATGACACATGTCATTTTATGCACTATTTAATTGTTAATACATTGCATGGTGATAGTGTACAATACACTCAATGGTTTTGCATGGAGTTTGAGTGTTTGACACTCTAAGCCATTGCATGATTTGTGTCATAAGTTTATTATTATTTAATAAATAAATGTTATGGCATAAATATAAATTGATTTTTTGTAACAAAAATCATTAACACTCCTCTCTCTCTCACATTGCCGAAACTACATGCAGTTTTGGGCTCTCCATTTCTTCAATTTTTGTGGCAAGATTTGAAGAAGTTGTGCATTCAAAATCACAACAAAGGCTAGCACCTTCAAGGGATCATACATAGGTGATATGGAAACTAATCCTTGAGCTTGGAAGGGTCAAACTCGACTTGGAGTCCCTCTTTTCTTCTTGGCCGAGAGCTTCACTGCACAAGGGAGGAATTTCGCATCATCTTAGCATCCATTTTCAAGTATTGTGAGTATGATTCCGCCATACTTCAATTTATTCATTCATGTATTTATATATTTTGCTTGTTCTTGTTGATCTTGGGGCTTGGTAATTATTTCCAACAAGCTCAGCCTCCAAGACTATTCCAATATTGGCCAACTCATCAATATCGGCGATCATTTGAGCCCCGTGGGCCTCAACTGATGCGCCTTCAGTCATTCAGGCGCGGAAGAGTTTCTTCACTAACTCGTACCTTTCCATCCGCTTGTTGGAGCGGTGGAGATCTCGAAGTCTAGCCATCATACTATAAGGATCCAAGTCCATATTCTGGTGACGAAAGTGCTGAGTCATCGAAGCTAATATAATAGCCTGAGCTGTGTCACAATCATGGCTGTGAGTTTTCCATAACTCCAGCTCAAGTGGGTCAGTGGGCTTAGGAGGGAGAGGTGTTTGTATAGTGTACAGCATCCTCTCAGCCCCAAGGACTATCCTCAGGTTCATTTCCCAATCAGCGAAGTTTGTCCCCTTAAAGACATTGTCACCCATGATGATGTCTCGGAAATTTACCTTGCTAGCCATCTCAACTACGATAGTCCAACTATCTAGTTAACGATAAAATGGGTACAGTCAAACTGTTACAAGAAAAAATAACAATGAATTAGTCCAACTAATTTTAAGTAAACGAAATAATTTTGAAAGACGCGTAAGGCTAAATATCTGAATGAAATTGCAAATTCAATACTAGCCTCCCATAATTTTTTATCAAGTATCTAACCCTCTGTTGAGAACTCGGGAAATCCTATTTCCTAGTGGGCTAGGATCCCGTTAAATAACACGCAATCTTGACTTTGGCCAACAAATTGTATGCTATTTAACTAGGTAGATCTCAAAGATCAATTGGATCCAATCCAATTCCTAGATCCGGTTAGGTGGACATCCAAGTCCAAAACATATGTAAATATACTTATGCCAATGTATCTAATACATTTTCCTAACCATATCCTCCGAACCATCTAGGCCTTGGCTTTGGCACAACAAACCTAATGATTCCGGTTAAGCGGGACCCATTGACAAGGAAAGTTTCGTAATCAATGTCGTTGGACAAGAAGCGATCTTGACTTTGGCCCACAAATCACAACTTGGACAAGACACCGATGTGGAACAAAACTCTCATGATTTAAGTACATCCTCAATTGACAAAGGTCTTGACTTTGGCCAACAAACCAATGCCAATTTTGGATCTTGAACAAGAATCATTCAATGGAAGGATAATTGCTTAATATAAATTGAGGGATTTATGCGTAATTGGCAACCAATTTATTATCTTTGTTAGGTCTCATCATCATACACCCTTAAGCATGCTTCTAAAACATCATAAAGTGCATAAAATAAATTAATAGTGATATACGGATGGATATGTCACTACAAGAAAAAAGGCCTTTACTGACACTAAGGTTAGTGACACTAGGCTAAAAGTGTCAGAAACGACGTGTAAATGGGCCTATTTCCGTGTTTTTCACTTAAATATCAATAATTACTGACACTATGGTATCAGCGATTTTAGTGTCAGTAATTACTATTACAATAGTATCAGTAAGAAATAAAAAAAAAAAAAAAAACGCGTAGTCGTCTGGAGTCGAACCAACACCTCGCGAAAGTGACGTTTTTCGCATCTTATTTTTGTAATCACTGTGCGGGAAGTGATCGAGTGTGTAATCGTGGGCTTTCAATTGAAACAAAAAATTTGCTTCTTCCGCTAGCACTAAAACTAATCCTTAATTTTTTTCTTCATAAAATGAAACCCTAGCCCTTTCAACTCTTAAATCGACGGTGATAGGCTCGTTGAAGCCTCTGCTTTCCTAAACAAAAC
>SKCR01013514.1:0-11535 GCA_019454045.1 Zanthoxylum bungeanum
TTTCTAAATATTGAATTTTCTCAAACTACTTTCGCGCAATTTTATTTACTTGTTTTTAAAAGTCACAACTCAATCAAACAATCAATCCATTAGATACTTGTAAACATTTAACTTCATAAATTAATAAAAAAAGGTTTTAAGTCCTCGTGGGATCGATACTTTTTATACTACTTGAATGATACGTGCGCTTGCGTTATATGCGTGTGAAAATGTCGGTCAGAGGCTTTTGCATATCTTTGTGTTCCAGGTTAGCAAACTAATTTATTACATATATATAAGAGAATCAATTCATCATTAGAATAATATTGTGTGGAATCAAAACCTTAGATTTTTATGTCTTTTGTTTATTTTCCTTAGTATTTTCTATTGTATTTTTATTTATTTAGTAAATCCACATTCAACCAACAAATCAAGCAATCATTCTTTTCTCTCTTTAATTAGATACTTGTAAATAAATAGAATCAATAATTAATAACAATAGTAGGAATTAAGTCCTCGTGGGATCGATATTTTTATACTACTTGAACGATACGTGCGCTTGCGTTATAGCCGTGTGATTACGCCGGTCAAGTTTTTGGCGCCGTTTCCGGGGACTTATTTTTCTTGATTTATTAATTTTGAAGCTATCTAATTTACTTGTATCTAATTTTCTTTATTTGTAATTTTTATTTCCTTCTTTTATTTTTTAGGTGGTTGACATGGATCTTTATTGGGAGATAGAAAGATTACGAGCTTTACTAGAAGAAAATACACCCCAATTCAGGGAGCAACAGTCCGGTTTTCTAAAGCCTGTTGTCCAGCCCAACAACTATCACTGGATGCCAGAACCAAGCAATACTACATTTGCTCAACAAAATGCAATGGGGAGATGTAAAATATGTGATGGTAACCACCCGAACGATCAATGCATATACCTTTCAGAGTGGGAGAATTATCAAAATCATTAAAGGTACGAAGAACCAGCATATTTCACATAACCACATTTTCCATCTTATCCACCATCCACCTTCGATATTCATCAAGAACCATAACCATCAAAGGAAGATCAGATGACTCACATGCTCAAAGATTGGTTCAAGGAACGGGAAGCTCAAATTGATGTACAATTTCAGAGTCAAACATAATCCATACAAAGAATGACAGATCAAGTTAGAAAATTAACAGATAACCTGAATTACATATCTCACGGAGCAAATTCAAATAATACTGAGGAAGCCTTAGAGTATCCAGAGTTTCATCATAACATCATAACAGAGGCCGAGGCTGAGCAGTATCAAGAATCATAGGTATCAGTTCAGGAGCCCAAACTAGCAAAGTCTCTATTTGATTTTTATTATTCGGACTCTGACGAAGATGAAGATGTAGAGCTGTTTGTACCAACAAAAATTGAGGATGAAACTTTCCATCCTCAAAATGAAGATCTTGGAGAATGCTTTGCACTATTGTTTGAAGAAGGTCTACCTGAGCCAATCATTTCAGTCATATCAGAGGATGAAGACCTAAAATCAGACATATCTTTACATCCTCAGCTTGACACATTTTGGAGTTTGCATTTCACAAATGACAGATGAAGAACTGAAAGAAGAAATCCTAAAATACATCTGTGAAGAAAAGGTGGAGCAAGAAGTTGAGCAAATGGAGAAGCAAGTTAAAGAACTTGAGCATTCAAGAGAAACATCACTATTTTAGGGAGTACAAATCAAAGATATCGCCCAAAAGCTTGACAGAATGGAATTCCCATTCCAAGTCAAGCACCATACGAGACCTCCTGATTTTATTTATTTCTTTTCAGAAACCACTGGAGTGACAAAGATCAAATAGGTGGCACGAGCACTGAATGAGACAAAATTCTTTTTGTCACTTTACAGTTGGAAGAGACCCTTCAAAAGCAACGCTCACGGGATTGTCTTTAATCAGACATCCAAAACGACGTTGAAACCTCCTTGATAGTTGGATTTCAGTCACGTCTGGCTGAAGATGAAAAATTTAACGCTAGCAGGGAGGCAACCCATGTAATTTGTTTTAATGTCTATTTTTATATTTTATGTATACATGTTGTAGAGTTTTTAATTTTGTGTATTATTTTTGTAAGGAAAAGCACAAACGGAGCATTTAAGGAGGAATGGTGTTTGGTAATCACATAGAGTAATGAATCGATTATTGAGCTGTATCCTAATGAATTTATACCAAGCGAGTGGCGTATTGCGTACACAATTCCATTGCCTTAATAATTGCTTTAATTTGCTTTACTTTTGTAATTCTCTTTTATTTTCTCCGACAGGATCCAGATTTTTTGACCTTTCACGATTTATTTTATTGTTTAGCTAACGATCGTTCTTTGGAAGATACTAGTGCTATTATTACTCACCTTTTTTAGATTCTATAAATTCAACTCATCATTGCACACTTGAAGGCATCCAGAGCTGAGAAAGAAATACATACAAATAGAAGCCACTTCAAGAAGACGAGTTGTAAACATTTGTGTGTTTTGCGGTACTAGTGTTGGTGTGAAACCAGAGTACATAGCAGCAGCACAGGAATTGGGTCGAGTCTTGGCTGAAAAGAATATGCACTTAGTATATGGCGGTGACAATCTTGGACTAATGGGGATTATTTCAAAGGTGGTACATGAAGGAGGTAGTCAAGTCTTGGGAATCATCCCAAAACTGTATGTCTGAATGACTGGTGGAAATGATTAACCGTGTTGATGCATTTATTGCTTTGCCAAGAGGCTTGGGTACAATAGAGGAAATTTTTACAGTACTATCTTGGGCAAACCTGAACATACACCAGAAACTGCTTGGACTGTTTAACACTGATGGATTTTATGATTTTCTTTGTGTGTTTCTTGATGATGCCCGGAGAAATGGATTCATATCAAAACCTGTAAAGGAACTACTATTTACTACCAGAACTGCCCCATATTTAATTGACCAAATCTTAGCTTTGAACCACAAATTGACCCTATCATTTCCAAGATTAACTGGTCTGATAATGATCGTAAGAGGCGTCGGATAAATCTGGATCTTAACCTTTAATTTTCATTTTAACTTCAGCTAACCAGGTATCATCTTCTAAACTCAACTTCTACTTTTTAAGACATTGGGGACAATGTCTCATTGAGGTTTGAGGGTGGGGAATAGTTGATTAGTATCTTATTATTTTCTGTTGATATTTTTAGTCCAAAATATTTTCGAAAAATACAAAAAAATTGAAAAAGTTAAACAAAAATCCAAAAAAAAAAATAATTTGTGTTTTTGTGTTTTTAACTGTTAGACATTATGACCCATAGCGTCACTGTTTTGTAAATGATATTGTATTATTGTAAAAAATTAACTATGTAATAATGAAATTGCCTTTTGCCGTTTTGTAATTTATTTACTTTGACATATAAATGGCAAAAGTCCATATGATTAGTTCCGTATTGAGATGATATGAGACATTATCAATACATAAAGGTTTAATCGTTAAATATCCCTAGTCGGAGTATTATCGAGATCGGACATCGATAATGCGGAATAGACTAGTATTGCACTTGTGCACGTTGTGAGGGCACAACGTCATAGTTCTCATATATTTAAGTATAGGATACTTATGCAAGTGCGATAGGAGGTTGTGTTTTACCGATGGTACGGAAAATAGCTTCGCTCTGGATAGACCCCGCGGAATCCCATTGGTAGTATGTCTGCGTGTCTATGGGAGGCCGCATCAGGGTAGGTGTATATGGTCTTAACCTGAGACTTGCATCGCTAGTACTTGCGACAATCGGTAAACTTTGGTTTTGGTGGTTGGGGGACCTTAACTGGTCTCTGTGTTCACCTCTTCTGGCTTTATCAGGAATCGTAGTGCACTGGTGTGATGTCAAGATGGAAGTGTCACTTCAGACATATGGAGTTGATGATCACTCAAGATACAGAACTAGTGCTCTATAAAAGGTTGCAACCGTCGGGACAATATGACTAGGTCAGTATTGCCCGATTTAAAGAGACTAGTTGCTTGATGTCCGATATATGTTTCGTACGGGGCAGACACATTTCCAGCCCCAGGCCTAACATGTGATCGTCCGATACTGGATCGATGTACACAATACTACGGTATACTACGCTTGATATAGATCTAATATTCCAATAAGAATATTTCTGGAGAATTGGGTAGGCATCACGCTTTGCTAGAAGCCAACTTGTCTTGTAAATCGGTAAAAATGTAGTACAAGGTACGTACGTGTTCGGATTATCCGACAGCCGTATTTACTGCCAACATATCCGGAGATCTCTCGGGTCGCTTCCTGAAGATTCACCTATGATATTTGATTCGAACTTTATTAATCTTGGATTAATTACGGAGAAACTTTATCTTGGATAAAATGCCTTATTTTGAGAGAGAACGATTAATTTGGAATTAATCGATAAAATAATATATTCGATATATTAAACGAAATTAGATTTCGACGCGGAATTAAAATCGGATTTTAATTCGGGCAAACGAATTAATTTAGAATTAATTAGTTAGCGACGTGAATAGTGATTTCGCTAGGCATAATTATTTAATTTACGTCGCGACGGAAATTCGTTAATTCGGAATTAGCGAAACCGAGCCCGAAAGTGTTTGTGGACACATTCGTATTTTGAAACGAGTGGGACCCGCAAGTCACATCGCGATGTCACATCACTTGACATGACTTGGAGATAGATGTCACAAGTCACTTTATTAAAGTGACATCTAGTCACTATTCATGATGCAAGTTGGTGGAGCCATTTAATGGCTTTTGGAGGGAGATTTGATTTTCAACTTTTTGGAAAAGGTGATATACCAAAACTTTTGGTATTAGTTTTAATTATTGCTTTTTAGAAAAGAAATAAAAAAAACAAAAACTCTCTCCCTCTTCCTCTCTCTCTCAATGCCGTGACTTCCATTAGGGCAAAGAAGATTTGATTTTCATTTTCTCCTTTTGCTAGCACATTCAAGGATCAAAGGAGGTGATAGGGAAACCATCAAAGAGCTTACAATACACAAAACTTGGAGCTTTCACCCATTTTCTTCCCTTGGCCGAATCTACAAGCAACTTGGAGCTTCCACATTTGTTCCTCTTCTTCATCACAAAAGCTTTGTAAGTATGATTCCGCCATGCTTCAAGTTTAATATATATTCATTTGTTGTATTTCATATGCTTAATCTTTCCTTGGGACAAATAATAGAAACCAACAATGGTATCATTGAGCTATGTTTAAGCATGAAATACATTAGGTTAAAATTTGGGTAAAATTGATTGAAGCATGTTCTTGTGAAATTTGATGAATGAGTATGCTTACATGTATATAGAATGATATTATATGGAATCAATTTTGAGAAAAATGCATTGGATGATTTTTCCCCAAAAATTTAACCTTGGCCGAATGGGTATGAACATTGAATGTGTTGGAATTTTTTGTGTACAAGATCATTGGATGACTTAAAACGTATACGGGACGTAGATTAGTGATTCAATCGGATTGAAAAACAAATCGACACAAAAATCTCACTTGGCCGAATACTAATGGACATGAAAATGGACTTGATTTTTGTTCAAATTAATGTTGGACATATGTTTTGAACAATAGATGATTAATAAATTAAATTGGTATTTTGAAATATTTGGTTTAATGTATTAATCTTGGTTTTACACTTTAATTAATTGAATTTTAAAATTTGGAATATTGAAATTTAAATTAATGGGCTTTAAAGTTTAATTGGGCCTTATGGGCTTGAAATTGATTTTGTGGCATTTAAGGGTGATTCCTTATTTGGGCTTGGTAATTGGGTTTGACCCACATTGACCAAAGCCCAAGCCTTAATAAATCAATTGAAAGCCCATCGGACTTTAATTAAACGAACATTGGATGTTAGTTGGGCTTTGAGACCCAATTAGATTAGATTTAGAATCTAAGTCTTTAAAGCACATTAAAAGTGTAAACATTTAATTTGGAATTAAATAATTGAATTAGTATTGAATACGAATTAAATTAGATTTAATAAGTAGTTCGATATAATTCGCGAATTCGTACCTTATGTACTTATTCTCAAACGAGTTGGACTCGCGCAAAATCAAAACCGTTGTTTGAACATTGGATGATCACTTTAACAAAGACTAATTAATTGGATTAGATGGTTGTAAAAGCATGTCTTGTTTGAATATATATGTATGTGATGTATCAATAGTGTATATCGGATGGATATTAGAAGGGAAAAGGGTAATTTTAGAAATTATTGTAAATTTAGAATTTATAAATTGGACCTGCGCGTCCAGCCTTATCTCTTTTATCTCTTTGTATTCTCTTCTCACCTAATTCCCCTCAATGCAAATGAGGTTTCTCTTATTGTATTATGTAATTGGGTAGAAGTAGAATAGTGCTAGCGGGGAGAGGAAAGAAAGGAGTGATTTGTTCTAGGAACAAGTTGTGTTATATATCCATCCGTATATCACTATTAATTTACTTACGCGTTTTATGATGTTTTAGAAGCATGCTTAAGGGTGTATGTTGATGAGACCTAACAAAGATAATAAATTGGTTGCCAATTACGCAAAAATCCCTCAATTTAATATTAAGCGATTATCCTTCCATTGAATGATTCTTGTTCAAGATCCAATTGGCATTGGTTTGTTGGCCAAAGTCAAGACCTTGTCAATTAGGATGTACTTGAATCATGAGAGTTTTGTTCCACATCGGTGTCTTGTCCAAGTTGTGATTTGTTGGCCAAAGTCAAGATCACTTCTTGTCCAACGACATTGATTACGAAACTATCCTTGTCAATGGGTCCCGCTTAACTGGAATCATTAGGTTTGTTATGCCAAAGCCAAGGCCTAGATGATTCAGAGGATATGGTTAGAAAATGTATTAGATACATTGGCATAAGCAATATGTTTAGGACTTGGATGTCCACCTAACCGGATCTAGGAATTGGATTGGATCCAATTGATCTGTGAGATCTACCTAGTTAAATAGCATACAGCTTGTTGGCCAAAGTCAAGGTTGTGTGTTATTTAACAGGATCCTAGCCCACTAGGAAATAGGATTTCCCGAGTTCTCAACAGAGGGTTAGAGACTTGATGAAAATAGTGGGAGGCTAGTATGTGAATTTGCTTTTTCGTTCAGATACTTTGCCTTACGCGTCTTTCAGAAATTATTTCGTCTATTTATTATAATTAGTTGGACTAATACATTGTTATTTTTTTGTGACAGTTTGACTGTACCCATATTATCGTTAACTGGATAGTTGGACTATCGCAGTTGAGATGGCAGGCAAAGGAAATGTCCGAGATATCATCATGGGTGACAATGTCTTTAAGGGCACAAACTTTGCTGACTGGGAAATGAACCTGAGGATAGTCCTTGGGGCTGAGAGGCTACTGTATACTATACAGATACCTCTCACGCCTAAGCCCACTGACCCACTTGAGCTGGAGTTATGGAAAACTCACAGTGATGATTGTGACACAGCTCAGGCTGTTATGTTAGCTTCGATGATTCAGCACTTTCATCGCCAGAATAGGGACTTGGATACTTATAACATGATGGCTAGACTGCAAGATCTCCACCGCACCAATAAGCGGATGGAGAGGTATGAGTTGGTGAAGAAACTCTTCCGTGCCCGAATGACTAATGGCGCATCAGTTGAGGCCCACGGGACTCAAATGATCACCGATATTGATGAGTTGGCCAATATGGGAATAGCCTTGGAGGCTGAGCTGACTGTGGATTTGATCTTACAATCGCTTCCCGATACTTGGAAACAAATCATAAACAACTATAAGTTGATGGACACGGATGACTCTCTGGAGAGCTGTTATCCGTCTTGAAGGAGTCTGAAAAAGAACTCCTAAAAGGGGGCAAGCGCGAGGCGCACTATGCATCGACCTCTCAGGGGCCAAAGGCTGGGCTTAAGGCAACTGGAGGGTGAGGAAGAGGGAACATAAAAATATGGGCAAGGGCAAGTTGACAAAGGCTTCTGGGAAGCCAAGGGACAGGTCTCAAGATGTCTGCCTCAAGTGCGGCAAAAAGGGTCACTGGAAACGTGACTGCCGAGTGGGCAAGGGACACAAGGAGGATATCAAGGCAGGCAAGGCACCAGCTCTGGTAGTTGTATTTTGTTATTGAAATAAATACGACTACTTCTAGTCTTAAAAATTGGATTTTTGATTCTGGTTGTGCTGCTCATATTTGTACTGATTTGTAGGATCTGCAGAATAGCAGGATGCTGGCTTCAGGGGAGGTTGACCTACGAGTCGGAAACGGAACACCAGTTGCTGTTTTG
Organism: Zanthoxylum bungeanum; assembly: GCA_019454045.1. Classification (NCBI taxonomy): domain Eukaryota; kingdom Viridiplantae; phylum Streptophyta; class Magnoliopsida; order Sapindales; family Rutaceae; genus Zanthoxylum; species Zanthoxylum bungeanum. Next base: position 8,290 of record SKCR01013514.1, read on the forward strand.
GCTGTAGGGACTTTTGTTTTGGAACTGCCCTCAGGGCATGTACTTAAACTTTTGAACTGTTATTATATACCTAGTTTAACTAGGAATATTATATCTGTATCTTTGTTAACCCAGCATGGGTACACTTTTGTATTTAGAAACACTGGGTGTTATTTATATAAAAATGATGCAGAAATTTGCACTGTTGTTGCAAATAATGGTCTTTATATTTTGAATGTAAATGAATCTCCTAAACACAAAATGACAAACAAAAGGCTCAAAAGGAGTAATTTAAAAGATGAAGCTTACATGTGGCATTGTCGTCTAGGACACATTAACAAGACTCGCATATCCACACTTTCGAAGAGTGGGTACTTGGACGGATTTGATCCTAATTCATATGATGTCTGCGAATCTTGTCTTTTAGGCAAAATGCCTAAATCACCTTTTAGCGGTAAAGGTGAACGTGCCACAGAACTGTTAGCCCTCGTTCATAGTGACGTATGTGGGCCCATGTCTAGCCAGGTAGAGGTGGATATCGATACTTCGTAACCTTTACGGATGATGCATCACGTTACGGTTATGTGTATCTAATGATGCACAAGTCGGAAACTTTTGAGAAATTCAAAGAGTTTCGACACGAAGTTGAAAAACAACAGGCAAGAGTGTTAAGACATTACGGTCAGACCGTGGTGGCGAATACTTAAGTTATGAGTTTCAAGATTACTTGAAAGAACATGGTATTCTTTCACAGTGGACTCCTCCTGGAACACCGCAATTAAGTGACGTGTGTCTGAACGGAGAAACCGTACCTTGTTAGACATGGTAAGGTCGATGATGAGTCGCACTGAGCTACCAATATCCTTCTGGGGATACGCATTAAGCAGTGCAATACTTATTTTGAATAAGGTTCCGTCAAAGTCTGTTGAACAGACTCCATACGAGATATAGACAGGAAGGAAACCAGGTTTCTCTTTCCTGAAGATTTGGGTTGCTGGGCATATGTTAAACGTTTGGAAGGTACCAAATTCGAACCCAAATCAGATAAATGCCTTTTCGTAGGATATCCTAGGGAAACCAAAGGATATTACTTCTATCACCCACAAGAGAACAAAGTATTTGTTGCTCTACATGCATTTTTCCTTGAAAAGGAATTCCTAGATGCAGTGGTAAGTGGGAGGAAAGTGGAGCTCGATGAAAATCGTAGTGATACTGTTCCTGGCAATGAATCAACAACGGAACATGAACAGACCATCCAGGATGAGTCTGTACCACAATCTTCATATACATAAGGACCACGTAGATCGGAGAGAGTCAGGACAGTACCTGAGAGGTATTGGTACCTGATCTCGCCTCATGTAGATATTAATCTTATTGAGGATAATGAACCGTCTACGTATGTGGAAGCAATACAGGATATTGATTCCGCTTTATGGCAAGAAGCCATGAAGTCCGAGATGGATTCCATGTATGCCCAAAGTTTGGACACTGGTTGATGCACCAGAAGGTGTAAAGCCTATTGGATGCAGATGGATCTTCAAGAAGAAGACCGACATGGATGGCAACGTGCAAACATACAAAGCTAGGCTTGTAGCAAAGGGGTATCGTCAACAATATGGTGTTGATTATGACGAAACTTTCTCACCCGTTGCCATGATTAAATCCATTCGGATAATGCTTGCAATAGCTGCATATTTCGATTACGAGATATGGCAGATGGACGTTAAAACCGCTTTCTTTAACGGAAACCTTTTGGAGGATGTTTATATGCAACAGCTTGACGGTTTTATCGTACCAAGACTTGCAAACAAGGTTTGTAAGTTAAATCGATCCATTTATGGATTGAAGCAAGCATCACGGTCATGGAATCAGTGTTTTGATGAAATCATAAAAGAATATAATTTCGTGCAAAACGAAGATGACCCTTGTGTATACAAGAAGGTTAGTGGGAGAGCACTGACTTTTATTGTCCTTTATGTCGACGATGTATTGCTTATAGGCAATGACATTCCCATGCTAACGTCGGTGAAAGCTTGGCTTTCATTAAAATTCTCCATGAAAGATCTGGGAGAAGCAGCTTTATTCTGGGAATAAAGATCTACCGGGATAGATCTAGAAAGCTGCTTGGACTCTCCCAGAGTACATATTGACAAAGTGTTGAAGCGATTCAGCATGGATCAATCCAAGAAGGGATTGATGCCAATGTTACGTGGTACCTCTCTGTCTAAGGACATGTGTCCTAAGACTCAAGAAGAGAGAGATAACATGAGTCGGATACCGTTCGCCTCGGCAGTCGGATCGATCATGTATGCCATGATATGTACGCGACCTGATGTGCCATATGCTTTGAGCATGTGCAGTCGCTATCAGGCCGATCCAGGTGAATGTCACTGGATGGCAGTTAAGAATATCCTTAAGTATCTTAGACGAACTAAGGATGCTTTCTTAATTTACGGAGAAGGAGAACTTGTGGTATCTGGGTATGCCAATGCAAGTTTCCAAACCGACAAGGACGACTTCAAGTCGCAATCCAGGTACATTTTTTGTTTGAATAACGGAGCAGTGAGCTGGAAATCTTCCAAGCAAGATACTGTTGCCGATTCAACAACAGAAGCAGAGTATATTGCTGCGTCGGAAGCAGCAAAGGAGGCAGTTTGGATCCGAAACTTCCTAATCGGATTAGGAGTAGTTCCGTTAGCAGCTGAGCCCGTTCCATTGTATTGTGACAATAACGGGGCTATAGCACAAGCTAAGGAACAAAGGTCTCATCAACGATCCAAGCATGTTCTTCGGCGCTACCATGTGATTCGGGAGATTATACATCGTGGCGATGTAAAGGTCGAGAAGGTCGCATCAGATAACAACATTGCAGATCCGCTGACGAAGGCTGTTTATCCGCATGTTTTTGAACGACATATACATAGTTCATGTATTAGATGCTTGAGTGACTGGCTATAGGCCAAGTGGGAGATTGTTAGACATTATGACCCATAGCGTCACTGTTTTGTAAATGATATTGTATTATTGTACAAAATTAACTATGTAATAATGAAATTGCCTTTTGCCGTTTTGTAATTTATTTACTTTGACATATAAATGGCAAAAGTCCATATGATTAGTTCCGTATTGAGATGATATGAGACAGTATCAATACATAAAGGTTTAATCGTTAAATATCCCTAGTCGGAGTATTATCGAGATCGGACATCGATAATGCGGAATAGACTAGTATTGCACTTGTGCACGTTGTGAGGGCACAACGACATA
>SKCR01013515.1:0-11555 GCA_019454045.1 Zanthoxylum bungeanum
AATGCCTAAAATTAATTATATCGAGCCCTAAAATTGATGTAAACAACTTCTCAGTAATTAATTTTTAAATAATTAAAATTATTTAAAATCTAAAGCAATTGTCTTTTATGTAGATGTTAAATAGTTTAGTTGATAAAATCTCTGAAGCAAATATATTTCAGGTTCGAACTCTCCGCATATATAATATATATATATAATGGTCATTTTTATCTTTTATTTATAATTTAAGATAGAAATTGAGTTTTTTTTTTAAATAAAAATTAAAAAAAAAAAAAAAGCCCTGCTGAAGCCTGGGTTTTAAATAAAATAATATATATACAACTAAATAATGTAATTTTAGGTAAGGATGGCAATGAACCGAGTATAGTACGAGAATGTTAATACTTGTACCTGGTCGTTCATTCAATGTGTATGAATATTGTCTTCTTTCCCGTCCTTAACGTGTCGGCCCCACTGCTAGACAAGCACATTGTTCAGTTACTGTTCGAAATCGTAACTGAATCGTATGGTTTGCAATTCAACCTTGTCTGAACCGCAATCGAATCGTAGATATATTGTTCGGTTGCGGTTCAACCAAGGCTGAAACTGCAACTGTAACATTTATGATTCGTTCCGGTTGATGGTTGTAACCATAATTAATTTTTTCATAAAATAAAATAATGAAAAAATTAAAGATTTACTAAATTATCCCCAAATTATAATTGTTAAGCAATTAAGGAATTTTTATTATTTTATATTATTATAATTTTTTTTAAAATAAATTTTACGGTTGGCTAACGGTTAAAATCGTAACTGTTACGGTTACGGTTTCAACCGTACCAACCTCCCAAACCGGCGGTTGATTTTTAAACCAACCGTAATCAAACCGAACGGGTCCAATTTGGTTACGGTTTTATGGTCAACAGTTTGATTACGATTGGTCGACAGTTCGGTTTTGGTTTGGTTACGGTTTGAAATCACAACCGTGTACATTTCTGCCCGCAGCCCCTGTATGAGTCTCCATTGAAACGAGAATTTTATCTCTATTTGAACAAGAATGTCAATACATGTTCCCGGCGTGTCTAACTAACGGATATAAAAAATTATCCATTTATTAATCCCTAATATACTGAGTCCCCCCATTCACGGAGATATTTTTTACATTCCTAATTTTAGGATTTGTAGTAAGCTGGTTAAAAAAATATGTGCGTGTTTCTATTATAAACTTATAATAATAAAAATATCAGGATTCTTTTAAAATAAATTTGAGATACAACATTTTAGTAATGAAAATTAATTTTTAAATAAAAAAACAAAAAACGGAGGTCCCAAAAAGGCCCAGCCGACAAGATGACGGCCCCGTGCCCGCCTGACCTACACCTACTACATATTTTGGGGCTTGGGTTTGGTGAAGTCCAGTCCGACCCATTGACATTCCTATTCAACAAGTCTTGATTCTTGTTGAAATTGAAACTCCATTTTGTAAAGCTTAAACAGCTTTGCATAATAATTAATAAACCATTGGATTTGCAGTTCGTTTTGAAACCTCAATCTCCATGTACGTCAAAGGTAGTTTCATTTTCAATAGCCATTCTTAATGAACACAGCAAAGCTATTAACTCTGTTGAGAACATGCATTGGTTCAAAGTCACTAAACGAATGCAAAATCATCCACCAAAAAATTATCACTCTTGGCCTACAAAACAATATTGCCCTGTGCAAAAGCCTCATCAATCTCTATTTTTCTTGCCATTACTATGATTATGCAAAGCTTGTATTCAAAACCATAGAGAACCCATTAGACCTCTCTTTATGGAATGGCCTTATGGCTTCTTACACGAAGAATTACATGTACGTTAAAGCTATTGAGCTCTTTGATAAGTTATTGCAAAACCCTTATTTGAAACCTGATAGTTACACTTACCCAAGTTTGTTAAAGGCTTGTGGTGGATTAGGTAACGTTGGTTTTGGCAAAATGATTCATACCCATCTGATAAAAACTGGGTTTTTGTTAGATTTGTAATCGCGAGCTCTACTGTAGGGATGTATGCGAAATGCAATAGGTTTGAGTATGCGATTAAGGTGTTTGATGAAATGCCTGCAAGAGATGTGGCAAGTTGGAATACGGTCATTTCTTGTTATTATCAAGATGGACAAGCGGAAAAAGCCTTGGAATTGTTTGAGAAAATGAGGTCTCAAGGGTTTCAGCCTAATTCAGTGACTTTGACAACTGTTATTTCATCCTGTGCAAGGCTTTCGGATTTGGAAAGAGGGAAGGAGATTCATAAAGAGTTTATCAAAGACGGGTTTGTTTTTGATTGTTATATTAGCTCGGCTCTCATTGACATGTATGGAAAATGTGGTTGTTTAGAGATAGCTAAGGAAGTTTTTGAGAAAACCGTGTTAAAAAGTGTGGTTGCTTGGAATGCATTGATTGCAGGATACAGTTCTGAAGGTGATAGCAAATCATGCTTTGAACTTTTTAGGAGGATGAATGAAGAAGGAATTAAACCGACCATGACTACCATAAGTAGTATATTAATGGCTTGTTCTAGATCAGCCCAACTTAAACATGGAAAAGTCATACATGGGTATATAATAAGAAACACAATACAGGCCGACATCTTTATACAACAGCTCGCTCATTGATCTTTACTTCAAATGTGGAAGTGTTAGTTCAGCTGAAAATGTCTTTGACAAGATATCCAAGACAAATGTAGTTTCTTGGAATGTTATGATTTCAGGATATGTGGCCGTTGGAGATTATTTTAAAGCACTTGCTATCTATGGTGACATGAAAGAAAGCTGTGCAAAACCAGATGCTGTAACCTTTACTAGTATCTTACCAGCCTGTTCGCAATTGGCAGCGCTAGAAAAGGGCAAAGAGATTCACAATTATATCATTGCGAGTGAGCTAGAAACCAATGAGATAGTCATGGGGGCTCTCCTCGATATGTATGCAAAATGCGGTGCTGTGGATGAGGCATTTAAAGTTTTTAATCAATTACCTGAGCGGGATCTCGTATCATGGACATCCATGGTCACTGCTTATGGGTCTCATGGTCAAGCATTAGAAGCTCTGAAGCTTTTTGGTGAAATGCAGCAATCCAATGCAAAACCAGATAGTGTTGCTTTCCTTGCGCTTTTATCAGCATGTAGTCATGCTGGATTGGTTGATGAAGGTTGTTATTATTATAACCAAATGATATCCGAGTATAATATTAAGCCAAGAAATGAACACTACTCATGCTTGATTGATCTTCTTGGACGAGCTGGAAGATTACATGAAGCTTACGGGATTTTACAAAGCTCCCCAGAAATCAGGGAGGATGCTGGATTGTTAAGCACACTATTTTCTGCATGCCGCCTGCACCGAGATACAGAACTGGGGGGGAAAATTGCAAAGTCGTTAATCGACAAGGATCCTGCTGATTCATCAACGTATATTGTTTTATCAAATATGTATGCATCTGACAAGAAATGGGATGAAGCAAGGAATGTAAGATTAAAGATGAAGGAGCTTGGGTTGAGGAAGAACCCTGGTTGTAGCTGGATTGAGATCGGGGAAAGGATCCAGCCTTTCTTCGCAGAAGATAAGTCACACCCGCAAGCAGATATGGTTTATGAATGTCTTAAGAATCTGTCCAGCCACATGGAAAAAGATGAATTGCAACCATCTTAGAGTTGTCCAGAAAATATACAGTCTAATAGCATCATGTGGTTTCCAAATCAGGACCTTGTGGAAATAGTGACATGAAAACTACATCCAGAATTCTTCTCGGGATAAATGGTTCGGCCTCATGATCCTTTAAGAGGACAAGAAAATGTGTTCTGTTACTCGAGCATATGATCCACCTCTCTTTGCTGTCAACGCTAACTCGCAGAAGAGACAACACTTGAACATCTGGAATGTTATGTACTTGCTGGATGTTGGACTTCAACAATATACACATTAGAAGAGCACGTATGAGACATAATATTTCCTCTAAAAGCTTAGAGGTTCTGAGAATTCTGAAGCAATAGGTAATTTGGGGAAAATAGTGATTACTAATAAACCTTTCTTTTTCTTTTTAATTGTTATTTTAAATCCATGTCTTACCAAGTCACATGTTAAGCATTTTTATTAACCTTGTAATACTGGTTCGGCACAAAGTTCTATAGCATTCTTTGTAATTTTGCTGCAAATCATACAGCATATTTCATGCCATTTTTTTTTAATTGAGGTATCTGTTGTTATCAGGTTCATTGTGGTAAAAAATACATAGCTAAGAATTTTAATTTGCTATGGAATTTGGATTGATTTCTCCGGTACTCAAAACAAAGGCTTTCCCTTTGATTAGGTGGTGTCGGCTACATGATTCATTTGATGTTATTATATTCTATTTGTAATCAATATTTCATTAAATTCGGTATAATTTAAATCTCTCTTCAAGGTTTCTGTTAATGTCAACTTAGGTCATCTTCGATTTTATTTGACATATAGCAATACTATAAAATGATGTTGTGTTAATTACATTAGTATGAAAAGGATTTATGGCGTAACTTGCATAATTCATTGGATCTTGAAGTACAGCAACAACTTTTGTTCTTTGTCATCAATTCCGATGCCATTGGATCCTGGTATAGATGTATCGGGTCTCAAACTCTTACAATGGTGTTATCCAGGGCTTGAATCTAGGATCTTGACCACAAGGTCTCAAACTCAAACCGCTAGGCGGTTGTCCCCTTGGGGACAACAACTTGATGAGTTCTTCCAAGTTACAAAATTGGTAAATCTACTAAAGCTTGCAAGAAATCTGAGTCCCCTAAATCATTATCTTTACTTTTTCTTCATATTCTACCTCGGCAAACGTATTAGTATAACAATCCCACTATCCCCTTCTTATTTTTGAATTTGATCAAGAAAACTAATAAGAGATATAACAATCGCCTTAATCGGGTACATTGGTCGCTTCTGTCCTTTGCTATGCTCTTCACTCATTTCAGCCTTAGATTTTTTTCATCAATGCAACGGCAATGCACTAATGGACTTTTGCATAAAGCTGATCAGCTTTTGAACACACAGTTGTGGATGCCAATGCATTACCATATAAAATAAAATACCCAGATGGTACATTCATATTATAATGTTTAGCTCGGATGCAAACGAGACATGAAAATTGAACAGTGTCACTATGATCTATTTCAAGTACTGCAATTGTTCGACACCTCCACATAAAAAGCAGCTGGCAAATCAAATGTGGGAACAGTTTCTAAGGTGTAATGGAAGTTGATTTATTAGCACTCTAATCTCTTTGGGACCAAAGTAGAATGATTTGTGGTCCATTTCATTTGGGTTATTTAGTGAAGAGCTTATGACATGAGATCAGTTATGACGTGAAATTTATTATAATACTCTTATTATTGTTGTCATAATTAAATTATTATTTAAAACTCATATTTACCAATTACAATCAACTTTAATTTCACAGCACTACAATACCCAATGAAGCCAAAATCGATCATTAGATGGTTACAGTTTTATCTCACTTCAAATTATTGTAAGATCACTCTTTTATTCGTAGATCCATCGGTAGAAACTGAAGTTGCATCAAATTGCAAAATCAAGATAGTTAAGCTAAAGTACTGAGTCTTATAAAAAAATACATCTCATGCACTCAAATTCAATATCTGATAATTAAATTATAATTTTTTTTGTCATCAAGTCACATCTCTTATAGGCATTTATTTTGTTATACATGAAATAACAAGTAGTTAATATTGCAATAAATTATAATATTGAGTAAAAATTATTATTCCACTTTGGAAAAATGAAAGCATTAAGTGTTTTATAGTTTAAATTGAAAAATGAAATATAAGGAGGGAAAGTATTTTGTTTTGATTCATAATTGACTATATATATAAATATATATTTATATGTGAAATATATAATATATATTTAATTGACTATATATTCAATTAATTTTAAAATTTTATTTATTTATTTTGTTAAACAATTTTTTTTAAATGTGAACCAGTATGACCGTTAGACTTAAATACTGTTGATATTTAAAATTTTAAATTGATACAACTGTTGGTATTTAAGTCAAAAGTGTCATTCTCAAATGATATGTTTATTTCTATATAAAGGTAATTCCCTGCAAAATATTATCATCTCTTTTTTTCATATGATTTCTTGACTTTATTATATCATTGGGTACACTATCTTAACCTGATAATAAATTGGGACAATAATTATTCTAAAGAAAGTGTAGTGTGTTCGAATTTAGGATAATCGGGGATTTTACCTGCTCCGCTTAAGCACGAAAGAGATGAATTGGCGGCAGGATTTCCAACGATTCTGAAGAAAAAAAATAATGAATACCTATTATTAAAATCTTTCTTTGCCAAACAGGTAGTATAGATTGAGAAAATACATCCATCATTATGTGGTTGAACCATAACTTTAAAGTGAATCACCTTTAATTTATTCAACAAACAAATTAATAATTATTCATAATTTGAGGTTAAATACAAAGAGAAAATTATCAAAATCTGTCATGTTTTTGAAAACCCATCAAAACTTTCAAAAATTAGTTATTTATTACTGGCAAAAAAAAAAAAATTTAAGCTAACACAATCTTTTAGTGGTGAGACATTTTGATGAGTTTTTAAACATGATAGAAAAAATTATTAATTTATCGAAGTATGGGTTTTAAACATTTTCTCTTAACATTAATGATACATCCATTAGAGTTGACAATAGCCGGAACGGAAAGAGATTTGACAAATCTCGTCTCGTTCTAGTTTTATAGAACGGGATAAAAAATATATTTCGATAATATCCTGTTTTATAAAAAATCATATTCCATCCTATGAAAATCTCGATTCGTCCTGATTTAAAATTTTCACGTCCCGATCTTATTTTCAAAACGAGATAAAATAATTTATCCTAAATCCCGTCTCAAACGGGACAAGATCCCGTTGGGACGGAACGGGTTAGAATACCAACCCTAACATACCTAAAGATTATACAACTTCTTATACGAGATAATTGGATAGTTTAAAAATGAAAATATTTATAAAAATAATTGTATATTGTTTTTAACCAATCAATCTCAGTCATATAAAGGTGCCAACTCAGTTTGTACAACAATGAATCAATGATATCAAAATTGCTATCCACCACAAGCATGTTGTTTCTGCATTTTTTATTACATTACAATATTAACTAGATTATGGCTTCTTCCTCCAATGTTGTATATTTAATTTATAGTTCAAACTTCAAATTATAATTAGAAAGTGATTTTGGCTTTATTCAAACTTCAAAATATAATTACAAAGTGATTTTGTGTTAACTAGCTTATGAAACTTCAACTTACAAGTTCCCGAGGGGCGTGGTTTAGTGGTGTAGGTCTCAGAATCTCACATTGAGATCCTGAGTTCTGTTAGTGAAAATAATCAACGAATTCAATTATTATTATTGAAACAGTAACTTGCAAATAAAATACAAAACATAAACAGTAACTTACAAAGCAAGAAAAAAAAAAACAATAAACATACTGACTAGATTGAGGCTAGCGTAATGTTATGTCATATGGTAGAATTTTGTCCCTACTCTTGTGCTTGTAGTTCGACGGACGTCTGCCACCAGGATTCAACAATCTGGAAGTCGAATTTCTGCACTGAAAATGACCACTGGCGAATCAACTTGATATCTTTTTTTTATTTCATTTTTCCAAAGATCAGATGTAATATGAACGTTTTTCATAAAAGTGCACTCTTCGAATGCATATTGTTCTATTTATATAGACAGTTAGAAACAATTAGTGTTGATGTCTTTTCAGTTAGACTGAAGGGTTGTGTTCTTTTGATTTAAACTAAAATTTAAATCCAAAATAAACAAAACCAAAAATATTTTTCAGGGAGGCTAATTAATCACAAGAGCCCAATGCCCATCTTTTGACTAATTAATATATATTAAATATATTAATTGTCATGCCAGCCATACATCCAAGCCATACATCCAAGCCCAAGCCCAAGCCCAAGCTTTATCATTCCAATTTAATATAAGTGTGCAAAGTCCACTTATAAACTTTCCATATTCTCTTTACATTTCCCATGTGGGATTACTATCACTATTTGATATACAAACTCTTATAAGTTCGAATCGAGAGAGTGTGTTTCTTGTAGGAGTCTGAGGCAGTCCGGAATTTTACATGCTCCGCTTAAACCCGGAATGGGCGGTTTGCCGGTTAAATTTCTAATGATTTCAAAAAAAAAAAAATCAACTTAAATCAGATTTTTCATTAATTTATAAAATATATTTAATAAATTTTCGAATCGAGGAGAAACAGCTCCATCATTGGTAACATGTCAAGTAGAATATGGAGAGCAAGCAGCGTTATAGTTAGTATGCACTTCATTCCAAGTTAAATGTATTTTTTTGGAATTTAAATATCTTTTGTTTTTACTGACAATAGTTAAAAATATTTAATATAATAATTATAGTAAAGGATTTGATAGCTGATTGGTATCATGCCTATTAGGTTATATTGGATTAAAGGTCACAGAGAGAGACTCCTTGATCGAATCGTATAATGTAGTTGGTACCACGCATGCTCCCATTCTCAACAAGATTCGGAGGTGTTGGCTAAAGCTTTTATAAACAAATCGAAGTGGCCCCTCTATAGCACTCGCTTACTAGAACCGGACCTGATGACCCAGGCACGAGGTAATATGTAATATTGAAGGTTAGCTCATCAGAGTTCAGACTGAGGACTCAATAACGGTCAGTACCTAACTCAGTTTTGTCTTTGAGCTCAGACTAACTAAGCGCATCTCTCAAGCAAGGCACTCTACTACGAAAGGTCCTACCTTGATTCACGTAAGAATAAGCTCAAGCGGACTCGGGCTTACTTCATTGCATTCATGAATTCTTTGTTTGATTCTTCGGGCTTCTTCCGATCCGCTTGACATCATTTCCCTCTACTTTAAGTATTCCGAAGTATGTTCCTCCTTTCGTGGTTCTTCAGGTGCTTTATTAACCGAGCTCGAGGGCAATGCGTCTTCCCCATTGATCATCATGACTTGTCCTATCGCTTCGGAGATTTTTAGATAATCCCCTCTTAGTTTTGAGTAGGGGGACCCATTCTGAAAGGTTCTTCTTCCTCTTCTGCTTTTCCCCATCTTACTAATCATAATGAAGGGGCAGGCAATCGGTCAAAGGGTCGGAATTCCGGCAAACACCAAGAAGTATCCATTCTTAACACAAAGAACCCGCCGGCTTTTAGAGAATCTTTCCTCTGAAATTATGCACGATTTACTGGGGTTGTCTTCCTTTCTTGGGAGTTAAGCGATGAGTTGGGTAAACACTACAACAAAATAGACCTTTAGCGTCCAAACATTTAGCGTCGAAAGTTTTTTCGACGCCAATAAACTCTTTAGCGTCGAAATTAAATTCATCGCTAAAGGTTTATCTTTTAGTGTCGAAATAATTATTTGACGCCAAATGGATGATTTAGCGTCGAAATTCTAATTCGACGCTAAAGGTTCCATCATTTAGCGACAAAAAATTATTTAGATGTTAAATGAAAACCTTTAGCGTCGAAATATTATTTGGACGCTAAAGGTTCAACCTTAGCGTCGAATCTAAATTTCGACGCTAAAGTTTAATTTTAATTTTTCGAATTCCCCCTTAAAAAATTTGAATTTATCGACTAATAAATTCAAATTAAATTTTGACATTTAGCGACTAAATTTTCGAAGCAAAAAGTCAAAAAATTCGACGCTAAAGGTGAACCTTTAGCGTCGAATCTAAATTTCGACGCTAAAGGTTAATTTTTAAATTTTCGAATTCCCCCTTAAAAAATTTGAATTTACCGCCTAATAAATTTAAATTTAAATTTTGACATTTAGTGACGAATATTCGACGCTAAAAGTCAAATATTTCGATGCTAAAGATCAAATTTTTGGCGGAAAAATTCCCGCTATTTGAGGATTTTTAGCGACGAAATCCTTTTCGTCGCTAAAGGTTTTTTTTTGCCTATAAATTCATTTGCTCTTTCATTTCTTCTATTATCACTTTCTTTCTCTCATACTCTTATTTCCTCTCTAGATTTATTTTTCCTTAAATGTTTTGTTTGTTTATTTGTTTTGTATTTTATATTCACATCTAATATTTATTTATTTATTTTTGTAGGGGAATATGAAGATGAAGAAATGGTGAAAATGATGATAATGAAGAAAATGAAAGTGAAGATGGAAAATTGTATTTTATCATTGTATTTTATCATTTTATATTTTTTTGTTGTGATAAATTTTGTAATTTTAGTTTTATATCAATAAAAATATCATTTTATTTTTGTTATTGTGATAATTTTTTTAATTTTAGTTTTATATCAATAAAAATGTCATTATTATAAATTTTTAGTAACAAATTTGTAATAATTTTTATAAAAAATTTAATTACTTTTGTAATGAAATTAGTTTGAGATTAATTTGTAATAATAATATTCTTATACCTTTTAGCGTCGAAATATTCGACGCTAAAGGTAATAAAATGATATATATTTTTTAATATTATATCACATTTAGCGTCGAATATTTCGACGCTAAATGTCAACTTTTTGGCGTCGAAATTATTCGTCGCCAAATACATGTTTTAACGTCGAAATATTTTTGACGCAAAATATTATACTTTAGCGTCGAAATTTTTTATTTCGACGCTAATTGTCTTTCTCGTCCAAGTTATAACGTCGAAAATTAGTGTCGAAAATTTTCGACGCTAATAACCTTTAGCGTCGAAAAATTTCGACGCTAAAGACCCTTTTTTTTGTAGTGTCATTTGCTCTTTCATTATCTTCTATTATCACTTTCTTTCTCTCATACTCTTATTTCCTCTCTAAATTTATTTTTCCTTAAATGTTTTGTTTGTTTCTTTTGTTTTGTATTTTATATTCACATCTAATATTTATTTATTTATTTTTGTAGGGGAATATGAAGATGAAGAAATGGTGAAAATGATGATAATAAAGAAAATGAAAAATAAATGAAGTGAAGATGGAAAATTGTATGTTATCATTTTATATTTTTTTGTTGTGATAAATTTTGTAATTTTAGTTTTATATCAATAAAAATATCATTTTATATTTGTTTTATTGTGATAAATTTTGTAATTTTAGTTTTCTATCAATAAAAATGTCATTATTTAAATTTTTAGTAACAAATTTGTAATATTTTTATAACAAATTTAATTACTTTTGTAATGAAATTAGTTTGAGATAATTTGTAATATTATATCACATTTAGCGTCGAATATTTCGACGCTAAGGTCAACTTTTTGGCGTCGAAATTATTCGTCGCCAAATACATGTTTTAACGTCGAAATATTTTTGACGCAAAATGTTGTACTTTAGCGTCGAAATTTTTTATTTCGACGCTAATTGTCTTTCTCGTCCAAATTTTAACGTCGAAAATTAGCGTCGAAAATTTTCGACGCTAATAACCTTTAGCGTCAAAATTTTGTACTTTAGCGTCGAAAAATTTTCGACGCTAAAGACCTTTTTTTTTGTAGTGTAAGCTTCCTAAGGGTATGG